>ML109770.1:13363-35355 GCA_003697995.1 Taxidea taxus jeffersonii | reverse complement strand
AAAACACTTATCACTACCATACAATAAATTGCCCAATTGAAAAAATCACATTTCTTGCCTTTCGCTGCTGATTAGAATGCCCACAAGGGCAGAGATTTTTGCCTGTGGAGTTCATTGTTGTATCCACAGCGCCTACAACAATGCCTGGTCAAGGAGGTGCTCAGTAAGGTTTGTGGAGTGAAAAAGTGAACGTTAAAATTCTTCTAATGGCTTTCCGTCCTACTCAGAATAAATGTCAAACCCCTCTCTGCACCCTACAAGGTCTTTTATGATCTACCCTATCGGTTCCCTGCCCTCATCTCCCCCTACCCCTCTTCTCACTCACCCTGCCCCAGCCACAGGGGCCTCTCCCCTCGTCCAAGAATAAGCCAAGTGTATTGCTACCTCATGGCCTTTGCACCAGCTGTTTCCTCCAACTTCTCCCACATACGCACATAGTTATCCCTCATCTCCTCAGGTCACTGGTCAAATGTCACCTCCCCAGGGAAGTCATCCCTGATTCCCTTCCCGATTCTGTCACCCTGCTTTACTCCCTTCCCAGAAGGAATCTTTAACTGAAATGATCGTCTGTCCCCCATGCCCACCTGAATGGCAGAAATCCCCAGGGGCCAGAACAGTGCTTGGCACACAGTAGGTGCTCAATAAAAGAGCTCAGTGTGTTCCAAAGGTCCTAGACCTTACCTTGCCTCCAGTGAGCCCCCACTCAAGTTGAAGCTCTGAATCTTGGTTATTGTCTAGACCTTGAGGGAAAAGCCCTGAGGGTACAAATATCAAAGCAGGCAGGACCTGACTAAGGGCTTCTGGACTCCCAAGTTCCCATTAGCCCCACTCCTTGGGCCAATGAAATTCCTCTCAAATTCAGGCGGGAGAAGGGGACAAAGCCATAAGGACCTTGGCTCCTTCTCGCTTGACTGCTTCCCCTATCCCAGCATCTTCCCTGGCCTCCTCGTTCCTCCGCCTCACCCAGAACATACACTTACTCCCCAGTATCTATCTGTTGTGACTTCCAAGTGTGGTGAATAAGAGTATGACCAGATGTCCCAAGTTATTGCTAGCTGTGTGACTCTGGAGAAGTCACACATCATTCTGTGCCTCAGTTTCCCCAACTGTAAATGGGACCCACTGGATCTCCCACCTAAGATTTTTGTGAGGATCAAGAGAAAAAAGTCTACATGAAGTACATAACAGTGGCCTGAGAGCCAGTATTCAGTAACTGTTAGTTATTTCTGGGTGCTCTTTACATATGAACAGAAAGGCTAACATGTATCTAGCACCTTCTCAGCTATTTACATGTGTTTTCTCACTTATTTATCACTATAACCTCATGAGGTGGGTACTATTCCTTTTTCTGTTTCATAGGTGAAGAAACAGTTACAGAGAAATTAAGAGACCAGACACAGTGCATGGGGTGATGGGGCCTCCACTTCCCTCCCTGTGGTCATAGACATGCTCTCCTTTCTAGGCCCCTGGCAATTCTTGGTTCTGGAAGCTTGAGTTGCCTTGAGCTTGACTGGGTTCAATGCCCCCTTTACTTAATATGCACTGATTAAGAGTCTTCTGTGAGCTAAGCCCTGGGAACCCAGCAATGTACAAAACAGACATAATTCCTGCCTTGGTGGGGCTACCATTTGAGTGGTGAGCACAGGTAATAAATACAGCGATAACACTGTCAGGCGGTGAGTAAGCGCTGGGAAACTTTCTGTACCTCAGTCTCCTCATCTATAAAATGAGAGAAAAGCACTCCCCATCTAATGATATGCGATGGGGACGGAATTCACCAAATGAACATCCGGCCCCGTGGGAGCTACCACTCTCCTAGAATGATCATCGTTCAGCGTTACTGCTATATTTTAAGCCCTCTGTAAGGCAGGCAGTGTAGCCCAGGGAATGGACTCGGGCTAAACCCAGCTCCACCAAAGCCACCCAAACCGACATTGAACTGTCCCCTCCCTGAACCTCAGTTTCCCCATAGGAGACAGGAGGATGGGAACACGGAGCCCCCAAGGCTGTGTAGTCAGAATGAACTGAACACCCAATGACGGTCAGTCTCTTTAGCTCTTGACCCCTCTCGCTGGGGTTCCGACAAATACACAATTTTTCTAAAAGTCACCAGCCCTTGGGGTCTACCTAGATGACACCCAACAAAGTCTCGAGTTACCTTCTAGTGGGTGATGTCTGTGGACACATTGTGCCCGTTGCAGACTGTGGTCCTGATGGATTTACTACGCTCCTGGGGCAGGAGTAACCAACCAGTTGTCATTTCAAAGGAGAAGACGGAAAGATCTGTGTAGTTCTCCCCACAGCACTTCCGCTGCAGAGAGAAGAATAATCACTTGAAGACTCCCTTTCACATATCAAAATAATAAAAAACAATAGATATCACGGTCACCATGGCTACTGTCTAGAGCAATCATGCTATTCTGGGGCTTGGGCCCAAAGCCTCCCTTACCCCAGCTCATCATGGCTCAGAACCCTTCATGGTTGTCATCTTACTTGGGGTAAAAGCTGAATGCCTCACCACGGCCTCCAAGGCCTGGCACAATCTGCCTGCCCCGTCGCCCCTAGGCCTTCATCTGCCCCCACCCTCCCTCTTACTCACTCAGCTCCAGCCACACTGGTCCCCTCACTTTGTCCCCAGAGCCCTGAACAGTGCCCAGCACACAGTAGGTGCTCAATAAAGATTAGCAGAAGGGCTGTATGAATGAATGAAACATGTTCTCCACCGTCTCAAGCCTCAGCGGCCAAAACTGGGATGCTGGAAACCCCCTACCCATCGTGGGCCGCCTCCCAAGCCTGCCTGTGATCCCACAGTAGTTCCTGCACCCAAAACTCAGAGGTGAAACACTCCTAGAGACAGATGATGCTTTTTCCTTCCAAATCCTCCCTGGCCTCAGGAGCCCTTCTAAACTACCTGCCCCAGTGACACAGGCAGATGGGTCCTGCTCCTTAAACACCAAGACTCAAGAAGTAAATGCCACCGCCTCCCACCCCAGGAGGGTGGTTATTAAAAAGAGAGAGAGAAAGAGAGAATAACAAATGTTGGCAAAGGTGCAGAGAAACAAGTACCCTTGTGCATTGTTGATGAGAATGTGAAATTGTTCAGCTGCGGTGGAAAACAGTATGGAAATCCCTCAGAAAAATTAAGCAGAGAAATATCAGATGATCCAGCAATTTCATTCCTGTATGCATTCCCAAAAGAACTGGACAGAGACTTGAAGAGATCAACGTATGCCCATGTTCGTGCGGCATTATTCGCAATAGATAAAAGGTGGGAATAACTGAAGAGTCCATCGATAGGGGAACGGATGAATCAAATGTGGTATATCTCTGTACAATGGCAGGTGATTCCGCCTTAAAAAGGAAGGAGATTCTTGGGTCGCCTGGGTGGCTCAGTGGGTTAAGCCTCTGCTTTTGGCTCAGGTCATGATCCCAGGGTCCTGGGATCGAGCCCTGCATTGGGTTCTCTGCTCGGCAGGGAGCCTGCTTCCTCCTCTCTCTCTGCCTGCCTCTCTGCCTACTTGTGATGTCTGCCAAATAAATAAATAAAATCTTAAAAAAAAAAAAAGGAAGGAGATTCTGACCCATGCTTACAACCTGGAGGACATTATGCTCAGTGAGATAAGCCAATCACAAAAGGACAAATATTGCAGGATTCCATTTCCATGAGATTTCCAGCAGAGTGACATTCACAGGGACAGGAAGGAGAATGGAGGGTCGGAGGCAGTGGAAGGTGGTGATGGTCGCATAACCACATGAATGTACTTGATACCCCTGAACTGGACTCTTTTTTTTTTTTTAAGATTTTATTTATTTATTTGATATACAGAAATCACAAGTAGGCAGAGAGGCAGAGAGAGAGGAGGAAGCAGGCTGTCCGCAGAGCAGAGAGCCCAATGCGGGGCTCGATCCCACGACCCTGGGATCATGACCTGAGCCGAAGGCAGCGGCTTTAACCCACTGAGCCACCCAGGTGCCCCTGAACTGGTCTCTTAAAGACGGTTAAGAATGCAAGTTTATAGGGGCGCCTGGGTGGCTCAGTTGGTTAAGCAACTGCCTTCAGCTCAGGTCATGATCCCGGAGTCCTGGGATCGAGTCCCACATCTGGCTCCCAGCTCCAAGGGGAGTCTGCTTCTCCCTCTGACCTTCTCCCCTCTCATGCTCTCTCTCACTCTCTCTCTCTCTGAAATAAATAGATAAAATCTTTAAAAAAGAATGCAAGTTTATGTTAGGAGTCTTGTACCATGATGACACACCCGGGATGTGGATGGAGCTCACCTTCTCCATGACCAAGTCACATTCTGTGGAATAGTCATCTGGCTCATCGTAACCTCTGTAATTCTTCCTCAGGGTCACGGAGATGTGCTCCAAGGCCATTTCTTGAACCTCATAGATGAAACTGGAAGTGATGGGCCCACAAAATAGCAGGGTGCCCCCTGTGGGGAGGTTTTCTGGGGACAGAGCAGGTGGGTGGGGTTCCTCTTCTGCTTTCTTTAAGAATTTACTTATTTGAGAGAGAGAGAGAGAGAGAGAATGGGTGGGGGAGGGGCAGAGCAAGAGGGATCAGCAGACTCCCCAGTGTGGGGCTCGAACCCAGGACCCTGAGATCATGACCTGAGCCAAAGGCAGACACTTAACCACTTAACCAACTGAGCCACCCAGGTGCCCTCCCTTCTGCTTTCTTTTACTTCTTTCAAGGTCCCCCTCTCCACCCCACCCCCCCCAGCTATGAGTCTGCACTGGAGGAGGACAAATGCTGGCTGCCATCACCCCCGAGAGAGGGACATGGGGAAGAGCGTGGGTCTCGAGCTCAGTGCATCTGGTTGTACCCACCACAAACTTGAATCATCTGCTCTTCTGAATCACCCACATGCCTGCTCCGCCCCCCGCATTTGGCTGGAACGCAATTAAAGATTTGAAGATCATCTTTAGCAACTGAATCAATCGCTGCACAAAAGGGGCAAATTTCATGTTCTATTTTTTAAATCAAGGTCTAAATAAAAAAGTTTTCTGGATGAGGTAAATCGTCACGTGGGCTCCAAATCCACAAAGCACAGAAGGGTAGACGGCGAAAAGTCTCCCTCCCACCTTTTTCTCCCAGCCAACGAGTTCCTCCCACTCCACTACAGGGACGGTGACTGTTTCCTGTGTCCCCAAAGAGATATTCAGTGTGTCTCAAAGCAAAACGTAGTCTTGTTATTCTTCTCCCTGCTTTATCCTGTTCTCGTTGTCCCGTCTGGCTGTTGTTAACAAGACTAGCAGTGGCTCCTGGTGCCAGTGGGATTTGTCATTTCTGGGCACATGGGTCTGGCTTCCCGCTGCCAGCGGCAGAGGGCTCCCTGTGTGGCCTCTCAGCCCACGTGTGCCCTGGGAGCAGCCCTCAAGCAACACTGGCGGGAGATGAACCAGTATTGCAGCTCACTCGCCAGTCACGTGGGAGAACAGCCCCCTGTTCAGTGCTGCTCCCAGATGCCCCCCCACCCCCCACAGGACTGAGCCCAACTGCCTGCAGGGTCGTCCTTTATGGGCAGCGTTCCCTTCCCTGCCTCACTTCCCCCGTCCCCTCCAGGTCCCTCTTGGGATCCCCTCTCAAATAATCCAAGAACTTCAGTATAAATGAATCACCCTTCTACTGATGCTTACAATCTCCTGCCTATCCTGGTGTATACCCCAAAACCTCAGCAGCTTTCACAGCTTTGCCCATCGCTTCGCCACCAAGCGCCAGGGAGATGGTGAATGAAATTAACTTGGCCCGTCTCCTGGAGCCTTCGAGGGGACGGCGGAGGGTTTTGGTTCTTCACCCCATGTCTGGAGACCCCATCTCCGGCCCCAGGGACCCATGGGCCAGGTATCACCGCGTGGATGGCTCCTGGGGGGAGGGGCGGTGCGTCTATCCATTGGATTTCTTTCTAATGCGGGGTGGGAACAGGGACACCGCACTCGCAATGTGAAATAGGGCAAGGACCACGGCGACAACTATGATTTCAACGATGAGAATGGTAACCGTGGACAGGAGACACTGGAAGACACAGAGGGGCGGGAGGAGGCTGGAAGCCTGCTCAGCCAGTGTCCCTGCAGGGGTGGGGACTGTCCCTCCCCCAACCCCAGGCCTCACGGCCTCTTCAGTTTGTAAGAACTCAGCCCCGGGTGGGGTGTGGAGCTGCTTTCTTTCACGGGGTGCTTTCCTGCATGTCGTGCAGGATGCTGGCACCCTGGCACCGAGGTGTTCTTGGAGCCACTAGCTGGAGCTCCACTTCATGTCCTGCATTTTCTGGGCACCAGGGAGACCCTAGGAGGGGACCTCCAGGTCAGTAAAGGCTCTGTGCACGGACAGCCAGCGCCCGTGGTGATACAGGGGGGTGGGTGGAAAGGACAGGATGGAGACAGGAGGAGGGGAGGAGAAGCAGGCGAGAACTCTTGCAAATTGGGGGGGGGGGGGGGGAGGGAAGATGCCGGGTGAGAGATCGGTGGCTGCAGGGTTGGTGGGGAGGCGGGAGGAATTTGTGTTTGCTGGCCTATGTTTCGGACAAAATTTACAAGCCCCATGGAAAACGATGAGAAAGACAGCCAGCAGAGGGGATGTCTTGAAGTCACCCATCAAGGAGAAACTGCTGCTCAGTTTGGGCCTCAGTTTCCCCGTAGATACAATGTGAGCATAGGACCAGCTCAAGGGGCGTCAGTAAGTTCTGGAGAGCGTCTGGAGGCCAGATGGGGGCAAAGCAGGTCAGCTCCTGGCTCTCCTTTCATCTAGTTGATTATGAGTATTAGAATCTGTTTGCTAATTGAGGCTTGGAGTTGCCAGACCATCCCATGGCTGGGCTTATCTAGTACTGATATGGAAAGGCAGGAAAACGCCGTGGACCCACAAAGACAAACATGGATGCAGGGCTTAGCAGTTGTGGGACCCCAGACAAGTGGTTCATGTAATAGATTGTGGGGATTAATATTAATATTACTACCTCCCTGCCAAGTGACCAAGGTGGCTGGATAGATATCTAGGAGTCCATATGGCCTACAGGTTTCATCTTCAGAGTCTATTCCTAATCTGCCCACTTCTCCCCGGCTTCACAGCCTAACTCAGCCCAGCCCCACTGTCTCCCACCTGGACCAGCACAGTCCTGGTCTCTCAGTCGGGCCCTCGTCCCCCACACTCTGTTCCCCCAATGACCACCAGAGGGCGCTTGTGAGCCCCTGAGTCCCGGCGCATCCCTCATGTGCTCGGAATCCTCTGTGGCTCCCAACACCATAAAAAACAATTTTGCTTTTCTGAGTGAGATCTCAGAGGCTTTGCAGGGACAGATGTAAAGGGTAAAATCAATGAGATTCTCTGGTGGGCTGAATGTAGGGGGTGAGGACTCTTTGATTCCTCCAAGCTAAACTATGAATAAAATAGCGTCCACATCTTATTGAAAATGAAATGGAATTTTTCAGGGACAGGACCTGTCCAATAAATATTTGCTGAGTGGAGTAATTAAGAAAGGAAACGAGATGATAAAGCTTCAGGGAGAAGGAGGGTGGGGGCAGGGTGCTTTTAACAGTGAAGTTTGTTTATGCTCTGAAAGGTGACCCCACTAAGGATCTCCCTGAAACCCCCAAATTGAAATAACCAGAGTTTTGCAGCAACACAGTAAAGGAAAGAAAACAAAAAATGCTGGGGATAAATTTTACCTAAGGTGGGATAATCCACTCAGACAAAATTCTAAGGGAAATGGGAATGGGGAAGCTGGGAGCTAGCCTTAGGGGAGTTAGCCAAGGCTACATGTGAGAATAAGCAAGATGCATAAAATCGGCAACACACAGTCTGCTTGTTCATACTCCAAACTTTCATATCTCATGTACTTGAACGTGTACTATGATGATAGTAACTACGATGATAGCAACAGTATTGTGTTAGTGGGAACACACACACATGGGCCGATGGAACAGAGCAGTGTGCCCAGGAAAGACCCAAGGATAATGGAAATTAGTATGGGCAGGAGAGGACTGACCCCTACCTCACACCACACACACATAAGCAAACTCCCAAAAGCCAAAGAGCTCAAAGTGAGAAATCAAGGCTTCCAATTACAGGAAGAAAACCTAGGAGACTATAATGCTATGGCCTGTGGTAGGAGAGGATTTCTAACCAAGATATATCATGAAGGAAAAGATAGATGTATCTGCTGCCATCCTATGAGACACCACAAGCCCTGAAAAATAGGGGATGCTGATGGCAGGGGTTTGTAATAAGTGCAAGGAAGGATTTACCTGGGGGTGGGGTGGGAGTTTGGGGGGATGGGTGCAGATCCAACTTACAAACAAGAGAGTGCCTCTGTTTTCTCTGGTTGCTCCATACCACCCAGCAAAGCCAAGCAGCACTGTGAGGCAGCCCACTGCCAGGTACAGACAGCCAGTGTTAAGGAGATATGCAGAGGATAGCCCAAGGACCCTTGCCAGGAGAGCCCCTCTGAATTTGACATAAATGCCCAGGCCAATGAGGATCACACCAGACATCTTTAGGACAGAAATCAGATAGGAAAAGATAGTCTGTTAGTTGAATACAAATAGAACTCTCCTAGGGTGTGTAGGGGTAGGAGGGGAAGAGCAAAGGCCAATAAAATCAACAAAAACATTAAAAAATGTTAATATCCAGAGTTAGTGAGGATGTGGAGAGACATTCTTATATACTGTTGCCGGGCAACAAGCTTTTTTAAGGGGGAGGGCGTGCAGGAGGACACTTTGTAATTCATATTTAAAATCTTAAAGATTTTACAATAAAACCCTTTACCTAGAAATCACATTTGTAGATATTCAGCGTAATATCTGATATCCTCATAGACACACATATACATACCTCAGCATTAGTGTGCTCAGGGATGAAATTACCTGAAGCAATAATACAGATTGGGTCGGTAAATCATGGCACAGCCATGCAATGGGACTCTAGACAGTTATTTCAAATGATGCTCTAGGGCAAGGGTTGGCAATCTGTGTGTGTGTGTGTGTGTGTGTGTGTGTGCATGCGAAAAGCCCCAGATATTGTGAGTTTTGGATGCCATAAGGCCTCTGTTGAAACAGCTCAGTTCTGTCAGCGTAGCTTAAAGACAGCCATGCACAATTCATAAATAAATACATTTCATTTACAAATAAATATTATCCATCTATCCATTTATCTCTCTATTTACAAGGCTGTAGTTGTCTGACCCTTATTGTCAGAGGAGAATGTTTACCAATATGGCAGTCATGCTCTTTGGTATTTATGCAGCTGAGCTGAAAAATAATGTTTGCACAAAAGCCTGTGCATGGAAGTTTCCAGAAGCTTTATTCATCATTGCCCAAACTGGAAAGCAACCAAGACAGCCTTCAGCAGGTGAATGGATATACTATGGTACATTCAATGGACTATTAGCACTAAAAAGAAATGAGCCATCAAGCCATGAAAATGTATGAAGGAAACTCACAATCATATTGCTGAATGAGAGAAGCCCATCTGAAAAGCTTACGCAATGTACGATTCCAAGTATATGTCATTCTGGAAAAGGCAGAACTAGGGAGACAGTAGAGGACCAGTGGTTGCCAGGGGTGAGTGGGAAGGTGGGGAAGAAGGGTGGAGCACAGAGCACCATTATGAACTACCCCATAAATACTAAAATGGTGGATTCATTGTCAAAAGCCATAGAATGTACAACACCAAGAGTGAACCCTGGTGAAAACTATGCATTCTGGGTGATGATAATGCCCATGGAAGTTCATCAATTGAATTGGAGCAAATTTACTGCTCCGGGGGGAGTGTTGCTGATGGGGGAGGCTGTGCATGTGTGGAGCAGGGGTATGTGGGAAATCTCAGTACCTTCTGCTCAATTGTGCCGTGACCCTAAAACTGCCCTCAAAAATAAAACCTATCCAAAAGGAGGGGAAGTTAAATTTTTTTAAAGGAAAAGAATGGATTGTAAAGCAATAGCTTTCCTGTGTTCGTTTTGCTATTTTTAAAAGGTATATAGAAAAATCTGGAAGGGTATAAAAGTGGTGATGGTATTTATTCAGCACTGTTCCCATGATAGGCATAAGCTCTTTAAATGTTCTATCTCGGGACGCCTGGGTGGCTCAGTTGGTTAAGCAGCTGCCTTCGGCTCAGGTCATGATCCCAGCGTCCTGGGATCGAGTCCCACATCGGGCTCCTTGCTTGGCAGGGAGCCTGCTTCTCCCTCTGCCTCTGCCTGCCATTCTGTCTGCCTGTGCTCGCTCGCTCTCTCTCTAACAAATAAATAAATAAATAAAAATCTTTAAATGTTCTATCTCATTTAATTCCCATGAAAATGTTACAACACCAGTAACAAGATGAGGAGTGATATTTAATAGCCTCCTTTCTCCTGGTGACCTTTCCTTAATGCACTCTGCTATCAAAACAATTGCCTTTTTTTAAAAAAAAGATTTATTTTAGGGGCCCTGGGTGGCTTAGTTGGTTCAGCATCTGCCCTTGGCTCAGGTCATGGTCTCGGAGTCCTGGGGTTGAGCTCCATGTCAGACTCCTGGCTCAGTGGGGAGCCTGCTTCTCCCTCTCCCTCGGCCCCTCCCCCACTCTGCTCCAGTGCTCTAATAAACAAATAATAACAAGTAAACAAATAAAATAAAAATCTAATAAACAAATAAAATCTTAAAAAAGAAAAAAGATTTATTTCGAGAGAGGGGAGGGGCAGAGGAAGAGATTTGGTTTTTGTTAAAGATTTTATTTATTTATTTGAGAGAGAGAGAGAGAGAATGAGCAGGGGGAAGGGCAGAGGGAGAAGCAGACTCCTCATTGACCTGAGGAGGGACTAGATCCCAGGACCTTGGGATCACAGCCTGAGCCAAAGGCAGACATTTACCGACTGAGCAACCCAGGCGCCTGAGAGTCTTTTTTTTTTTTAAGGATTTACTTATTTATTTGAGAAAAAGAGAGAAAACACATAAGAAGGGGGGGGGGGGCAGAGGGAGAGAGAGAGAATCCCAACAAGACTCTGTGCTGAGCCCATGGTTGAGGGGTGGGCTATATCTGACCACCTGGAGATCAGGACCTGAGGTAAAATCCAGAGTTGGCCGCTTAATTGACTGTGACACCCAGGCACCCCAAAACAAATCCTTGTTAACGATGCACATTTTGGGTCGCTTTTATAGTAAGAAAAAAAAGGTGTTTTGAAATATTTAAAGGACCCCCCAAAATAACCATGACCTCTTTTTTTTTTAAGAGTTCATTTACTTGGGGCTCCTGGGTGGCTCAGTGGGTTAAGCCTCTGCCTTTGGCTTAGGTCATGATCTCAGGGTCCTGGGATGGAGTCCCACATCGGGCTCTCTGCTTGGCAGGGAGCCTGCTTCCTCCTCTCTCTCTCTCTGCTTGCCTCTCTGCCTACTTGTGATCTCTCTCTGTCAAATAAATAAATAAAATCTTTAAAAATATATTTTAAAAAAATTTAAAAATAATTTAAAAAAGATTTTATTTACTTATTTGACAGAGAGGGAACACAAGCAAGGGGAGTGGGAGAGGGAGAAGCAGGCTTCCCGCCAAGCAGAGAGCGGATCTCGATCCCAGGACCCTGGAATCATGACCTGAGCCGAAGGCAGACACTTAACAACTGAGCCATCCAGGTGCCCAACAGTCACCCCCTCTTGTCCTTCCCAAACAACTTAGTGTTCTACAGGATTTGACCTGGAGTCAAGCTCTTTTTCTGCCACCAACCCTAGCCCCAACCCCCTCCCCTTCTTCCCAGCCCCCCCATCACACGCCTCTGTGCTTGATTTCACTGACTCTGCATGAACAGAGCCTACACCTGTTCCCACTGTGCCCCGCTCCTCGTCAGTCTGCCCTACATCTTTCCTGGTCCCTGGGGACCACCGCTCTGGATGCCAGTGAATTTGGATCAACTTATTTCTGTCTTTGAGGGAGCCAGTTACAGAGGAAGGGCTGCAAAGCCCCAGGGCCTGGGGGGTGACATACTTACAACTATGAAGCCATTGAAGAAAGATACCAGTCTCTTCAGGGAAGAATACGGAGTGTGCATTTCATCCATGTTGGCCAGACTGGGGGTTCCGGATGTTCAGGTCAGCATCTTCCTGAATAAACCTCAGGGCTCCTGTTTCCCCTGATGGTATAGGTCTAGGATCAGGGGCACCAGGGCTGACTTGTCCCTCTTTCTCCTGGCTATCTGATCGTCTGCCAGCAAGGCGCCCCAGCAGCCACCCCTCTGCAGTCATAAGCCTCTATCACGTCACAACTGGATGCCAGAGTGAGGCTCCCTGTGCCCGGGAAGCAGGTACCCTGAGCTACCCTTGCCGGTTCCTCATCCTCCAAACAGGCTGCACCAGGGGTGGAGAAAAGGCATGACGGGTACCCCCTAGATGCCACTTGAGCCCCGTGGGCATAGTGTTCAGCACTGACTGCTCTTGCGGTTAATGCCCCCACTAGACTGGGGGCTCCAAGTGGGCAGGGTCCTGAGCTCTGCCCTAGTCATGGTTGTATTCCCAAAACTTGGCACACAGTAGTTGCTGGAGAAACCAACATGGAATGAATGAATGACGCAGCTCCAGGAAGCAGGATCCCGCTACAAGCCATCTGGTCCCCCAAGCCTCTGCCTCCGCATTCGCTCACGTGACTCATCCTCACCCTTCTCAGGGGGCTCAGAGGACAAGGTAACTGCTCAGGGCGACCCAGGGATCAAGGTCAAGGCTGGGCTTTGAAACTCCAAGAGAGACATGAAGGTGGGAACCTCTGACAGCGCTCCACCCTCCCCACTCCAGCCCCACTCCCCACTCCCGCCCAAACCTTTCCTTTCTCCTGCTCAGCCAACAGCACATGAAGCAAATTTCCTTGAGCCCAAGTGCCACTGACCAGTGGGCCCCGATGAGACGTGCGTAGCAGGCATTTCAGAGGAAAAACTGTGCATGTAGGCATTGAGACACCCCTCCCCCGCACACACATTTGAATTAATTTAACGAATGTTTGTCAAATTATCTGCTTCCTGGAACATGTGGAACTAAAAATTTGCACGTGGGAGTGAGCATCTACTCCCTGACTGCGGGTCACGTTCCCATCTAGGAGTGTGTCCTTTCACGACTTTCTCTAAAAGGTCACTGAAATAAAGAGCCCACGAGCCAGGTGCAGAGGGCCGGAAAATTAGGGTGCACAGGAGGGTGAGAAAATGGAGGTGCAAGGGAGCATGGGAAAACGCAGGGATGCAAATGAGGGCTTGAAAATTTGGGCAGAAGTGGACAGGAAAGGGTTGGTGCTCAAAGAGGGCGGGAAAATGAAGGATAAATAAGGGCGGGGAGGGGGCACCTGGGTGGCTTAGAGGGCTAAAGCCTCTGCGTGAGGCTCAGGTCATGATCTCAGGGTCCTGGGATCGAGCCCCACATAACGTTCTCTGCTTGGCCGGGATCCTGCTTCCTCCTCTCTCTCTCTACCTGCCTCTCTGCCTACTTGTGATCTCTGTCTGTCAAATAAATAAGTAAATAAAAGTAATAATTAAAAACAAAATAAGGGCGGGGAGACGTAAGGTACCTCCTCCAAGCCCCGCCCCCGCCCCGCTCCGCCCTGCCCCGGGCTTCCAGGCTTCCCAGCAAGGACCAGGCATGGGTCTCGGCCTCTCACGCCCCCTGGCGGCTATCAGCGGAAGCGCGGCTGTACATGGACCCCCTCCTAGAATCTCCCAGCCAAGCCACCTCCAAGTGCGACTCAGTGCCCCAGTCCCACCCGGGTGAGTGGGATGAAATGAAGTGTGTCTGTGACGCATCCTGCAAGTCCCCCTAACCCACCACAACTGAATTGGTGCGAAGAAACAGAATTGTGCAGGCATCCGGTGAATTACAAATTGTGCAAGCATCCGGTGAATTATAAATGTCAGATGCTTGGCAAGAAAACCGAACAAACATAGAGAAAATTAGTGCAATCTATCAATGATAGTTCAGAGGTTCTAGAAAACCGTGAAAAGCTGCTCTTGAAGGGAAGCTACAGAGCCATTAGGAAAACATTTAAACATTATTGTAGAAATAGAACTACTCCAATATTTCCTTAATAATAGAATTTAAGGTATATTAAGATAGTCCTAGTTCATTTCTCCCCAGCCTGGTCTCCTCCGTTATATTTTAGGAGATTTTTTAAAAAATATTTTTTTATCTATTTATTTGACAGACAGAGATCACAAGCAGGCAGAGAGGCAGGCAGAGAGAGAGGAAGGGAAGCAGGCTCCCTGCTGAGCAGAGAGCCCGATGCGATGCGGGGCTCGATCCCAGGACCCTGGGATCATGACCCGAGCCGAAGGCAGAGGCTTTAACCCACTGAGCCACCCACGTGCCCCAGGAGATTTTTTTTAAAAGATTTGATTTATTTATTTGAGGGAGAGGGAGAGAGCATGAGTTGGGGGAGGGGCAGAGAGAGAGGGAGAAGTTGACTCCCCACTGAGCAGGGAGCCCAATGCAGAGCTCCATCCCAGGTCCCTGAGATCTTGACCTGAGCCAAATGCAGATACTTAACCAACTGAGCCACCTAAGGTGTCCCTAGGAAATATTTTTCAAAAGCACCTTAACCAGGAAAATCAAGCATCTTAAATACACACACGTTGATGCCTACCACCCACCCCATCCCCGCCCCAGTATGCCATTATGTTGAGCCCACCAACAGGGGCCTCAGGGGATAGGTTCACCTGGTTAATTGTTCATGTAAAATCAACAGCATTGATATATTTGTACATTTAGGTCCTACAAAACCTGGACCCGACCCTAACAAGGGGCCAATTTATGGGTTAAGGTATTTTAGTAATAATCACTGGGGGCAGAGGTGAGAAGTCAGAAAATACTATCCAACAGAAAAGTCTGGAAAGAAAGCAGGAGAGAAAGATCGGTTTTTCCTGAGGTCTCTCTCCTTGGCTTGCCAATGGACATCTTTTCTATGTGTCTTCACATGGTCTTCCCTCTGGGAGAATCTGTCTCAATATTCTTCTTTTAAAAAAAAAAAGATTTGGAGGGTATGTGCTATGGTGAGTGCTGTGAAGTGTGTAAATCTGGCGATTCGCAGACCTGTACTCTTGGGGCTAATAAAACATTGTATGTTAATAAAAAAATTTTTTTTAAAGATTTTATTTATTTATTTGAGAGAACACAGGTAGGGGAGGGGCAGAGGGACCAGCAAACTCCTCGCTGAGGGGAGAACAGGACATGGGGCTTGATCCCAGGACCCTGAGATTATGACCTGTACCAAAGTCAGACACTTAATAGACTGAGCCACCCAGGCAGCCTCTTAATCCTTCATATGAGGACACTAGTCATATTGGATCAGCATCCATCCATAGGAACATCGTTTTACCATCATTTATCAATATTGGTCCATCGGTTGTAAGTAACTGATCACTAATGCAAGACGTTAATAATAGGGCAAGCTGTGGGTTGGGGAGAGAGGAAACACATAGTAATTCTCTGTGCTTTACATTCAATTAGTCTTCAAGCTTAAAACTTTAAAAAAGTAAACTCTATTAATTAAAAAAAGGGGGGGTGCCTGCGTAGCTCCGTCAGTTAAGCATCCCACTCGTGATTTTGGCTCCATTCATGATCTCATGGGTTGTGAGATCGAGCCCCTGTGCCTGGCTGCATGTTCAGCAGGGAGTCTGACTGGGATTCTTTCTCTCCTTCTCCCTCTGCACCTCCCCCCACAAATAAATAAATAAAAATTTTTTAAAAAAAGAAAACACTGGTGGTGGCATCTGTTATTTGCTCCAAACTCATTTGCGTAATTTACTTTTTTTTTTTAAGTCTTTTTTAAAATGAGGAAATGGAACACAAATGCAGAAAACTCCATAAAACACATATGCCTTCTAAATGGAACAAGTGAATCATGACAAAGCAGACAACATTGCAAGCATGTTTTGTAACTTTGCGTAAAAAATATAGTACCGTAGGTATGATTTTTTATAACTTGCTGGGAAAGCAGTGTGGTATGTTCCTTAAGAAAAGGGAAATCTGGGGCGTCTGGGTGGTTCAGTGAGTTAAAGCCTCTGCCTTCAGCTCAGGCCATGATCCCAGGGTCCTGGGATCGAGCCCCACATCCGACTCTCTGCTCCAAAGGGAGCCTGCTTCCCCCTCTCCCTCTGCCTGCCTCTCTGCCTACTTGTAATCTCTGTCTGTCAAATAAACAAATAAAATCTAAAAAAAAAAAAAAGAAAAGAAAATGGAAATCTTGGGGCACCTGAATGGCTCAGTTGGTTAAGCATCTGACTCTTGATTTCAGCTCAGGTCAGGTATCAGGGTCGTGAGTTGGAGCCCCGTGTTGGGCTCCATGCTCAGTCGAGTCTCCTTGAGATCCTCTCCCTCTGCTCTCCCCCATCATGATCCCTGGGTCCTGGGATCCAGCCCCACGTGAGGCTCCATGCTCAGCAGGGAGTGTACTTCTCCCTCTCCCTCTGCCCCTCCCCCCACTGGTGCTGGCTCTCTCCCTCAAATAAATAAATAAAATCTCAAAGAAAGAACATGGAAATCTCTGCTAGTTATTCAATGGGTGCCCAGGGTTGTTTTGAGATAAATGAAATCATAAATTCCCATTTTACAGATGGATAAACTGAGGCACGAAAGTCTAAACATCTTGGTGACGTCACATATAGAAAGTGGTGAAAGTCAGATTTTGATCCCAGGGTCTCAATCTTAATCACCACATAGACCTTTTGGTGGTTGCAGGACCTCTGTCCAGCTCTCTGCCCATGAGGATATACACATTCTTTCTTACGCTAAAATATAGAACCCACCACAGCCTTGGAAGTTCAATGGTGTGGAAAAACTACCCCAACACAGCAGATTCCAAAGCTGGGTTTTCAGAACAATCATAACTTTTGAAAAGAGCAGAGCAGATACCTGCTCTGTAGAGAAAAAACGACCAGAATGAAAGCCACAAAAGCATCAGCGATGGTGAGCGGTCAAACAACTTATTTTTGCTCCTGTGTGGTCTTTTCTGAACATGTTCTCAAATTGCTATGATGAGCATGTATTCCTTTGATATGCAGGAAAAAATTGTGGGTTTTTTTTTTTTTGAAAATTTGTTTATTTATTTGAGACAGATAGAGAGCGCCAGGGAGGGGGGCAGAGGGAGGGAGAGAGAGAACCCCAAGCGGACTCCATGCTGAGTGGGGACCTGACAGGGGGCTTGATCTCACGACCCTGAGGTCAGGTCCTGAGCCAAAACTGAGACCCGGTCACTTGACCGACTGTGCCACCCAGGCGTCCCAGGGAAAAACTGTTTTTAAGAAAATGGAAGAATGCTGTGATTGTAAAAGGAGACCCCAGGGGACCCAAGGACAGGTGCCCCGGCTGAATGACAGGCGCTGTCTTCAACCAGGACCACTGTATTCTTGGAAGGGATTTCTCGCCATCTCAGCGGATGCTCCTTGCTGTCTGGTGGGGGTTTTGCGATATCAGAAAACCACGACCTAATCTTTGACCACAGAAGTGAGAGAGAATTTGCGGAAACGAAAAACAGCTCTGGCCCAAAACTCCACTGTGATCTCAGGGATTCTGGAAAACAATCCAACCCAGCATTGGAATTCCCCCTGCAGGCTGCATGCCAACTATTTTTCTGTCACTGTCTCTTAAAAGAACCGAGGGAGTTGGTGTGTCCGATTCCTGGAGCCCTTACTCTGCGCCAGCGTTTAACTCACCGGGATCTCCTCTTCTGTCTCTGGAGGTAGGTGCTCTCGTTCTTCCGTTTTACTGTCGACAATCTGGGGGCACGGTGGGGGGGCAGCCTTGTGTTCCAGGCCACCCTACTAAGATCTGATGGCTGTCTTCTGAGCCCAAAGTCAGGGCTCCTTCCTGATGGGTGGAATCTGCCTGTTCACTAATGCATTCAACTTTTCTTTCTTTTTTTTTTTTTAAGATTTTATTTGTTTATTTGACAGACAAGAGATCACAAGTAGGCAGAGAGACAGAGAAAGAGGAGGAAGCAGGCTTCCCGCTGAGCAGAGAGTCCGATGCGGGGCTCGATCCCAGGACCCCGGGATCACGACCCGAGCCGAAGGCAGAGGCTTTAACCCACTGAACCACCCAGGCGCCCCTCAACTTTTCATCCAGGGAGCATCCACTGAGCACCCAGTGGATACCAACCGCTGTACCAAACCAAACAGTCGCTCTCCCTCCCATCACAGACTCAGATACTCGAGGGACCCAGATGTGTAAACAGACAATTCCAACATTGGATCTGGGATGACAAGGATCTCACTACCCAACAAAGCTACCTGGTCCATTATTGGTGGACCCCAGTGTGAACCCCTTATTCCTTGGACCTGGAAGTGCTCTGATGTCCATGAGCCAAAGGGGACTTTGACCCTCCAGCTGTCCCTTTGGAATTCTGGCCTTATATCCAAATTGCTGTCTCCTCCTCCTGGGCCTGGCTTCTGGAGTCGGCTAGCAGTGGCCTCTGACCCTTCATCCTCAGCCCTTCTAACACCTGAAGACCATCGAGACATCACCTGACGCTTTTTTAAAATTATTTTATTTATGTATTTGGGAGAGAGAGAGAGTGAACAAGTGGGGGAGGGGGCAGGGGCAGAGGGAGAGGGAGAAGCAGGCTCCCCATTGAGCAAGGAGCCTGATGCGGGGCTCGATCCCAGGATCTTGGGATCATATGCTGAGCAGAAAGCAGATGCTTAACGAACTGAGCCACCCAGGTGCCCTCACCTGATACTTTTATGTGTTTAATGTGTGCAGGTGTAGAAGTTGGCACCAATGTCTAGCTTCTTTTTATTTTTTTTTTATTTTTTCAGTGTTCCAAGATTCATTGTTTATGCACCACACCCAGTGCTCCATGCAATACGTGCCCTCCTTAATATCCACAACAGGACCTAGCTTCTTTTATTGAAAAATAAGATGAAGGGAAGCCTGGGTGGCTCAGTGGGTTAAGCCTCTGCCTTTGGCTCAGGTCATGGTCTTAGGGTCCTGGGATTGAGCCCTGCATCGGGCTCCTTGCTCAACTGGGAGCTTGCTTCCCCCAACCCCCACCTGCCTTTCTGTCTGCTTGTGATCTTTCTCTGTCAAATAAATAAATAAAATCTTTAAAAAGGAGAGGAAGAAGAAGAAGGAGGAGGAGGAGGAGAAGAAGAAGGAGAAGAAGAGGAGGAGGCATCCAGCTGGCTCAGTGGGTTAAGCGCCCGACTCTTGGTTTTGGCTCAGGTCATGAGCTTGGGGTCCAGGGATCGAGCCACACATCAGACACCATGCTGCTGATCCTGGAGCCTGCTTGGGATTCTCTCTCTCCACCTCCCTCTGTCCCTCCCCCGCTTGCTTGTACTCTCTTTCTAAAAAAAGAAAAAAAGAGAGAAAAGATTTTTTTTTTTAAGATTTTATTCATTTATTAGTTAGAGAGAGAGAGCGAGCACAGGCAGACAGAGAGGCAGGCAGAGGCAGAGGGAGAAGCAGGCTCCCTGCGGAGCAAGGAGCCCGATGTGGGACTCGATCCCAGGACGCTGGGATCATGACCTGAGCCGAAGGCAGCTGCTTAACCAACTGAGCCACCCAGGCGTCCCTTATTTTTTATTTTTAAGATTTTATTTATTTGACAGACAGAGATCACAAGTAGGCAGAGAGGCAGGCAGAGAGAGTGGGGCAGGGGGAGCAGGCTCCTGCTGAGCAGAGAGCCCGACGCGGGGTTCGATCCCAGGACCCTGAGATCATGACCTGAGCCGAAGGCAGAGGCTTAACCCACCGAGCCACCCAGGCGCCCCAAGAGAAAAGATTAAAAACCAAAATGAGGGGCGCCTGGGTGGCTCGGTGGGTTAAAGCCTCTGCCTTTGGCTCGGGTCATGATCCCAGGGTCCTGGGATCGAGCCCTGCGTCGGGCTCTCTGCTCAGCGGGGAGCCTGCTTCCTCCTCTCTCTGCCTGCTTCTGCCTACTTGTGATCTCTCTCTGTCAAATAAATAAAATATTAAAAAAAAAAAAAACAACCAAAATGAACTCTGGCCATTTCTCATCACACAAGTAGGCTGTGCTATATAATGTCACAGGTATGAATACCTAGCAGAGGCTGGCTTACAGAGACGAGGTGGAAGAGAGGGGATGCGCAGAGAATGGGAAGTCCTTGCTACAGGACAGCAGAACTGCTTGGGGCGATGAAAAATTTTGGAAATGGGGTGTGGTGGCACAGCGCTGTGAATGTAATTAATGCCACGGAATTACTTAAAATTAGTTCAAATGGCCAATTTTATCTGATATATATTTTACCACGATTTTAAAAGAGCATTAAAAGTAACCCACGCTTAGTGTAAAAACATCCAGACGTTGTAGAAATTGATTGCAACCTAGTACAAGTCCCTTAGTCCTGCACTGTCCTCCAGATTTGTCTACCTTACGTTACGTTTTATAACTTCTTATTTTGAACCATCTGGGTCCTCTCCATGCCCCACCTCACAATCACAAGTTTTCTGTCTGCTTTGTTCAGTGCTTGGTACACAGCAGGAGCTCAAAAAAGACCCATGACTCTTCATTCGAGCATCTGGCTGTGGGACCGTGATACATTGCTTGGCCTCAGGATACCGGAGTCTGCAAAATGGGCTCAGGAAGTGTTTTCCCATGAGGGTGTGGAGAAATTCCTGCATTCACTGCTGGCCAGGTTGTACACGGGGGCAGCCCCTGGGAAAGTAGTCCTGTGTTTCCTCAAGGTGGTAAGCCTAGAATTACCATTGGGGCCATCCGGATATGCATTCAAGAGAAATGGAAACATACACCCACACAAATACCTGTATTTGAATATTCTGAACACCATTATTCATAACCACCAAAGGCGGAAACAATCCAGAGGTGGTTGGGTAGCTCAGTGGGTTAAGCTTCCAACTCTTTTTTTTTTTTTTTTTTTAAGATCTTGTTTAATCATTTGAGAGAGAGACAAACAGAGAGAGCACGAGCAGAGGAGGGGGAGAGACAGAGAGAGAAAGAGACACCCCGAGGAGCTGGGAGCCCGACACCAGACTCGATCCCATGACCTGGAGATCATGACCGGAGCCAAAGGCAGACAGACGCCCAACCATCTGAGCCACCAGGCGCCCCAAGCATCCAACTCTTGATTTCGGCTCAGGTCATGGTATCGGGATCTTGAGACGGAGCCCCACGTTGGGCTCCATGCCCAGTAGAGAGTCTGCTTGAGATTCTGTCCCCCTGCTCCCCACCCCCATTCTCTCAAATAAATAAATTAATAAACAAATCATTTTTTAAAAAAGGTGGGAAAGGTGGGAACAACCCAAATGTCCCTCCATGGATGATGGAACGTGATTTAGCCACAAGAAGGAAGGAAGCTCTAGCACAGTGAGGGTGAGTCTTGAAAACATTACACTAGGGGCGCCTGGGTGGTTCAGTGGGTTAAAGCCTCTGCCTTCGGCTCATGTCATGATCCCGGGGTCCTGGGATCGAGCTCCTCATTGGGCTCTCTGCTCAGCGGGGAGCCTGCTTCCTCCTCTCTCTCTGCCTGTTTCTCTGCCTGCTTCTCTGCCTACTTGTGATCTCCGTCTGTCAAAAAAAAAAAAAAAAAAAGGTAATGTGTTTTGCTTCTGAGCTGGGGGCCAAGAGAGGCTGCATGCTGAAGATGACCAAGGTCAGCTCTGCGTCCATGAGAATAAATCAGAAAGACCCACGAAGGAGGAGACGCCGGGGGCATTTAGCGCCCACCGCTCAGCCCAGATGGCTGAGGTCAAGCCAGCGCAGCCCTGAATGAGTAACCATTTCCTTTGTGGCTGGGAATAAATGGGCTGCAACCTTCCTTTGTGGCCTGAAACCTCAGAGGAGGCTTCTGCGGTGGGATCGCCCCGCCCACATCCGAAGCTTGTCTTCATGGGTTTTTGGGGCAAACACTGCGGCTTCCGTGGCTCCGAGGTCTGGCCCCAACCCGGCAGAGCACCCTGTCTCCTCTCTGCATGGCTGGCAGGAGCCCTTTAGTCCCAGATGCCCGAGACTCTCTACCTATACCATCTTCTGTACCCTGAGATGGTTTTGTCTTAATGTGACCTTGTCTTAACTTAATTAC
>ML109770.1:0-12963 GCA_003697995.1 Taxidea taxus jeffersonii | reverse complement strand
TTTTTTTTTTAATTTATTTGACAGACAGAGATCACACAAGCAGGCAGAGAGGCAGGCAGAGAGGGGAGGGGAGAAGAAGACTCCCTGGCGAGCAGAGAGCCCGATGCGGGACTCGATCCCAGGACGCTGGGATCATGACCCGAGCCGAAGGCAGCGGCTTAACCCACTGAGCCACCCAGGCGTCCCGGGTTTTATTATTTTTGAAGATTTTATTTTTAAGTCATCTACAGCCAACATGGGGCTCGAACCCACAACCCCACGATCAAGACTCGTGTGCTCTACTGACTGAGCTAGCCAGGCACCCCCAAAACCTTCAGGTTTATTTTTTTAAAGGTTTTATTTATTTATTTGACAGAGATCACAGGTAGGCAGAAAAGCAGGCAGAGTGAGAGGAGGAAGCAGGCTCCCTGCTGAGCAGAGAGCCTGATGCGGGGCTTGATCCCAGGACCCTGGGATCATGACCTGAGCCGAAGGCAGAGGCTTTAACCCACTGAACCACCCAGGCACCCCTTCATTTTTGTTTTTTACTTTTTAAATATTTTAAAAAATATTTTAATTATTTGAGAGAGAAAGAAAGTGGGCAGAGGGGCAGAGGGGGGAGATGAGAAGAGGGAGAGAATCTCAAGCAGACTCTGGGCAGAACTCAAAGCCCTATGCAGGGCTCAATCCCATGACCCTGAGATCATGACCTGAGCTGAAACCAAGAGCTGGACGCTCAACCGACTGAGCCACTCAGGTGCTCCTCAGTTTTCATTTTCAAATATGTGGCAGTGGGATCATTGGGTCATGTGATGACTGTATGTTTAGTGTTTTAAGAACCACCAAACTTTTCCAGAAGGGTGGCAGCATTTTGCATTGCAGGATCTGAGACGTCCAGTTTCTTTGCATCCTTGTCAGCATTTGGTATTGTCAGTATTTTTAGTTTAGTTGTTTTCATAAGCATAAAACAAAAATCTTTTAAGCCTGGTGCCGAGAGTGGGAGTGCAGGACTCGAACTCAAGCATCTGAGCGTCTAACCTCCTTTTCTTGGCACAGCTGCTTTCTGAAGATAAGGGAATAGTCTGGGCTGAGACAATCTGGTCCCTCTAGAAGATGGATCTTTCAGAAGGATTGCCATCTGCTCCAAGAGGTTGTGCTAAGGAGGAAATGCACTGACAAGGTGGGAGAGCAAGGTTAGGGTACAAGAGGGGGATCTGGGTTCAAACCCATTGTCTCCACTTGTCAGCTGGGTCGCTGGAATCTTGCAGAAACCCAGCTGTGTTACCTGGTGAATGCATCTCGGAAGTCCCATGTCACAGAGGCGAGGTGTCCCCCGGAGCCCTGGGCAGCCAGGGAGAAAGTTCCTGCAGAGTTCATCCTACACACGGGACCCACACTTGGGCTTTGGTGGTGAAAGAGATGGCCCAGGAAACTCAGGCGGAGAAAAAGTCCTTTAGGGGCCAGTCCAGGGGAAGACAAACAACCTGAGGGCTCTGGGGACCTGGGCAGCTCGCTCAGCCTCAGTGTCCCCACTACCAAAGGGATCGAGAATCTGAGCCCGGACTTTGGCTGAAGTAATGATGGACATGAGGGAAAAGTGCCCCTCCCTGGAATTTTTTTTTTCCCTGATAACCTCCCTGGAATATTATTTAGCAAGAAACAGAAATGCGGTCTCAAACCATGAAAAGACAGGGAGGCTGCCTGTGATTAAGTGGAAGAGCCAGACTGAAAAGACCACGTATGGTATGATCCCAAACATGTGACATTCTGGAAAAGGCAAAACTAGGGAGATGCTAAAAAGATCAGTGGTTCCCAGGGGTGGGAGGGAGGGAGGGATGAGCTGCGGAGCACAGAGGATTTTCAGGGCGGTGGAACCATTCTGTATGATCCTGTTACGGTGAATACGTGTCAATCCAGACCCGTAGATTGTAGGACATGCAGGGTGTATCCTAATGGGGACTATTGGACTTCAGTGCATAATGATCTTACCGTTGTAACAAACGCGGCTCACTAAATTGATATGTTACTAATGCAGGAGACTGGTTGGGGCGCGGGGAATACAGGGGAGCTCTCTGGACTCTGCTCTGTTTCCTGTGAACTGAAACCTCCTTTTTTTTTTTTTTAAGATTTTATTTATTTATTTGACAGAGAGAGAGGGAGAGAGAGCCAGCAAGCACAGGCAGAGGCAGAGGGAGAAGCAGGCTCCCTGCTGAGCAAGGAGCCCGATGTGGGACTCGATCCCAGGATGCTGGGATCGTGACCTGAGCTGAAGGCAGCCACTTAACCAACTGAGCCACCCAGGCGTCCCTGAAACCTCTTTTAAAAAATAAAATCTATTGGGGGCGGGGGATGGATGGCTCAATCCGTTAAACGGCTGAGGTCGTGATCTCAGGGTCATGAGATCGAGTCCTGTGGGGGCTCCTTGCAGGGCGGGGAGTCTGCAGGAGATTCTCTCTCACCCTCTCCCTCTGCCCCTCCCTCCACCCACCAAAATAAATAAATCAATCAAGTCTGTTAGTTAAAAAAAAAAAAAAAATGGAAAAGAGAAGTCTTTCCTGCCCTCTACCCCAGCCCCTCCAGTTTCTTGGAATTTTCTGAAGAGAATATTTAGAAAATCAAGTAAAGAGGGATGTACACATGGGTTTTTCCTTAACATTTGACACCCAAGGCGGCTTTCTGTACACCCTGATCTGCACCTTGCTTTTCTTGTTCCAGGCCGTTCCAGGAGCTGCAGGGATGCCCCTCCTCACTGTTTCTTTTACTGAAAGAGAATTCGCACTCTCCGTGCGGCCGCGCCCTATTCCGCTGCGCATGCGCCGTGCACCCAGCCCCTTGGGGATTGTTATTTCCAACCTTGACTGTTCCCTCAACCCTGTTTAGTCATGCGTGTCCTCGTCATTTCCAATGTAAAGACTGGATTTCTAGGAAGGGACTTGCTGAGTCTGAGGGTTCGCAGGTTTGTAATTTTTGAATACCCAGCCAATTTGTCCTCCGCTTGGCATTTACCTAAAGACACCTCTGCCAGGGGCGCCTGGGTGGCTCAGTGGGTTAAAGCCTCTGCCTTCACCTCAGGTCAAGATCCCAGAGTCCTGGGATGGAGCCCCGCATCGGGCTCTTTGCGCTGCATGGGGCCTGTTTCCTCCTCTCTCTCTGCCGGCCTCTCTGCCTACTTGTGATCTCTGTCTGTCAAATAAATAAATAAAATCTTAAAAAAAAAAAAAAAAGACACCTCTGCCAGTGATGGACAGGAGGGTTGGTTCTTCCGGAAACAAACCCCAGGGTGTCCTTGCGGGGGCTCTGTGCCCTTCCGTGACTCGTGACTGGCCACTGCTTGAAGGGCTATGCCCCGGCTCCCACTGGGACGCCTTGGAAACCCACCGCCCTCTCCCCCTTGTCCTCCGCACAGGTCACTTCTACTTCTCCTCTTAGTCTCTGCTTTGCTGGTCCCTCTCTGCCTGGAACTCCCTCCCTCCCTAACTCAGCCTGGCCAACACCCACTTGACATGCCCTCCAGCACTGACATCACCTCCTTCCGGAAGTCCCCGACATGCCTGGCACACAGCAGGCACTCAGTACATGCTGCTGGCACAAATGAATGGATGAAGGAATGAGGTGGGAAGAGGGAGGAGGCGGGCTTATGGAGCAGCTGAGGGGTCTGTAGATCACAGGGAGGAACAGGGCTCCCTCCTGGGGCAATGGGGAGCCAGAGCAGGCTTTGAGCAGGGGGAAGGCACGTTGAGAAAATGTCTCTTATTTGCAGGGGCACCTTTTTGGGCTGTGGGCCCTTATTAGCAGAAGTTCATAAGATCACAAGATCACACATCTAGGATGGTGAAGGAAACCCATCAGAAACCCATTACACTGGGATACAGTCATCAAAATCTGTTTTAATTGGGGTGGAAGGTGGGCATCTTTCTTAACACATTAAATGGGAAGGCGCAGGGCAGCTCCAATGAGTAGAACCAGGGGGAGCAAGAGTGATGCATGCTTTTCCTTCTAAGGAAGAGCTCCGGAATTCTATTTGCAAACCCCTTGGTTGTTCTGGGGACCCTGGTGAATCCCTCTCCCACATGTGGGGATGTGGTAAGAGTACTGGAAGGTGAGCAAACTTCACAGAGGTGTTACTGAGAGAGACTGGAGTGATTTCCAGGGATGATGGACAAGCATCCAGACAGACAGGCATCCAGCAGCTGGGCCATCTGTTCAAAGAAAAACAGGAAGACTGCACTTTGCCCTTCTGGCCTCTCTGGGCCCATCCCAGCCTTTGTCTTTGTGACTTGAACTCCCAAAGGCAGGCCAGGAGCCCCTGAGCCGGCTTCCAACTTCCTTCCCAGCTCCAGAAGCAGCAGACAAAGTAGCCTGACAAGGCGGCATCACCCAGGTTCTGTGCTGTCCTGACAGCACTTCATGGTTCCCCATCACAGCCCCATAGGGCCAGCTCTGAGGGAAACATCCCATTTCATAGATGAGGAGACTGAGGGCCAGAGAGACCCCAGGTCACCCAGTCTGGGTGTGGCCAAGCTGGGACTGGAATTCAGGTCTCTTTGAATTCGAAGTCCTGCCTGTGGCCATTCCTGCTCAGAGTTCACCACCTGCTTCAAGAAACCTCTTCATTCATTCATTCAACAAGTGATTCACCAAGTTGCCAAAATCATCTGAAGAGCCAGGGGAGAGAGCTCCTTAAATACTACAGGCCCAGTTTCGAGTTTTACGACTCAAATGTGTGCTTTGAGGTGGGTAGTTGCTTCTCTCAGCGTTGGTTTCCTGCACCTGCAGGCTGATGACCTCGTGTGATGAGACCACCCCTCCCCCATGGGGTGGGGGCTGGTTAGTAGGAGCCTGTATACAGCAGGTGCTCAGGAGATGCCGGTAGAACAGATGGCCTTTGCATCCTGGGCCCACCCCCCGGGCTAACCCGCACGCTACCCCCTCCCCCACCTACCTCTCCTTGTGGCAAGAGGAGGGCTTTCCATGTGCCTTTGGGTAGGAGGGATGAGCGCAGGGCAAGGGTCCTGAGCTGGATAAGCCTGTCATTCCTGTCATCAGCACCAGGGGGCAGTGGGTTCCCACATCCAGCTTTCCTCTACCTGCCCCCTGCACCCCTCACTCAGCCGGGGAGGTTGAGACATTTATCCTCCTGCTATGGGGCTGGCTTCTCCCACCACACTGATGGTGGACATAGTAGGCACTAGGGGATAGGGAGGTGTCAGAGTCCCCTGACCACTAGACCCCTCTACCACTCGGTCCCATTCATTCCCTTATTGAGCACCTAGTATACGCACAGCCCTATGCCAGGCGCTGGGGACATAACCATGAATAAGGCAGAGAAAAATCCTTGCTCCTCGTGCATGAGCTGACATTTGAGTGGGAGAGATGGGACACCAGGGAAACAGGGAGGTACAACTGAGTGTAGTCGGGGCTGTGATGGGGAACCCTAGGGGTTGGAGGCAGGAAGACCCAGAGGAGCCCCTGAGGCAGCTTGGGCAGGGAAGGGAGGGGGTCGAGGAAGACCTAAGAGCCAATAGAAGTTTGTTCAGGTAAAGAGCAGGGGAACCAGCATTCCGGGCCAAGGGTACAGCCTGTGCCAAGGGCAGGAGGCAGCTGCTCCCTGCCCCCACATAGAAAGACAGGCAAGCATACAGGTAATGCTTCACGGACTCAGGCGGTGAGGTTCTAGAACAAGCACTGAGCAGCCACACAGGGGAATGGAGGAGAGAGAGGCCGGAAACAGATATTTATGGAGTGCCAGAAGTCAGAGGAGGAGTGGAACAGCATTCTGGGCAGTGGGAACAGCAGGGGCGCTGGTGTGAAGAGAGCTGATCTTCAGCTCCATCACCCTTGGGAAGGGAGGTTCCCCTGCCCCCCCCCCCCAGCCCAGCCATCTCCCACCTGGCCGAGGGCAGGCCCTCCTCCCTGGTACACAGGCACTGTCCCCATATCCTATAGTCTGTTTCTCAGTGCAGCCAGAGGAGGCCAAAGTCCCCGCCGAGCTTGGCCTCTGTTTGAGCAGCTGCCGGGTTCACTCTCACCCCGCCTGGCTGAGTCAGGCCTGGCACGCCCTGAAGAGGAACTGTCTCACCAATCAGGTCTGGTAGACACTGGGGCAGGTCGCAAGCTCCAGGCGGCTGGGCAGGGCCTTTCCTTGGAGGGATCTTTGAAGCAGCCCTTCCACCCAGATGGAGCTTGGAGTCATGGGGCTCGCAGCCCCCACCGGCTCCTGGGTGGAATCAGTTCCCACAAGGGCCAGGAGCTTGGCACTCCCGAGCCAGGTGTGTGCCTTGTGCTGGGACAGGCCTCAAGCCACCCCCGTGGAGCAGATGAGGAAATGGAAACTCAGAGAGGTTGAGAGATCGACCCTGGGTCCCACAGCCCAGGCTGGGCTGGGGCTCTGTGGGTATTTGGAAACACACATTTCAAGATCAGGCTCCCCCAGTAACAAATCTGGAATCACAGATTGGACCCTGGCTCGCCAGGTAAAATTGGGCAAGTCACTCTGCCTCCCTGGGCCTCAGTTTTCTCATCTGCAAAAGTGGGGTGGTAATGGCAGCCACGTGTGGGAAGGGGAACAGCATGGGCGAAGCGGGGGCTGTGCTCTAGGGCTCAGAGGATATTGAGGAGGTGAGCAGCTGGAGAGGTGGGGGAGGGGGGAGGGGACAAGGGCAGATCATGCAGGGTCTTGTGGGCCTTGGGGAGGACTTTTGGCTTTTACCCCGAATGAGGTGGGAGCCAGGGAGGATTCTAAGCAGAGGAGGGATCTTGACTGATTCAGGTGTTTCTAGGCTCTCTCTGGACACTGAAGGGAGAACAAACTGTGAGGGCCAAGAGCAGAAGCCGGGAGACCAGCCATGATGGGGTGTGGGCTGGAACGGGGCAGAGCGCAGGGGAGAAATCCACCAATTTTGCTCATCTCCATGTTTCTTGTTCAGCCTGGCTCCCAGGAGCCCAAAGGCGAGGCAGGGACTTTAGCCCAGGATGGCCGCTGGCTGGGGTGAGGGTGACAAGGGGTGGGGCACAGCAGAGTGCTGGGCGGGGTTACACCTGGAGGCTCCCGGTCAAAAGTGGCTGGACCACTCAGACAAGTGCGAGTGCGTGGGCTGCTGATAGATACACATGTCACACGCCAGGCTGGGAAACAGCCCTGCTGTGCCCTCTAGAGCTGGGGGCCGAGTGGCAGTGTATGACGGTTCCCCCAGAAATCCAAGCCTCCCTTCTCTGGGCTCAGGATCTCATTCTGATCCACTTGCTTAGGTAGGGCCAGTTCCTCTGCTTCTCTGGGCCTCAGTTTCCTCACCTGTAAGAAGGAGGAGAATGCTAACACATCTATGGGAAAAAGAGCAGTATATCCAAAGCCCCGAGGTAGAGCTGTGCCCTCGTATCAATCAGTCCCCAATTCTGCCTGGGACATTTTCTGACGAGGGCTGGAAGGGCCGTCGGGAGGAGGAACCTGCCCCTTGCAAAGGCTTGGGGATGAGCAAGGGGTTGGCACATCCGGAGTACGAGTGAGGGCTGGAGAATTCTCGAAGACTGCTGCACTGGAGCTGGGAGAGGAACCACTGGCGAGAGATTTGAGACCACAAGTAAACTAAGACATCCCCACATCCTCCTTCCAGTGGAGGCAGCCGGGCCAGTCCAGCCTCCCGGACTGGCTCGCTCAAGGCCCAGTTACATCGCCCGGCATCTCGGAGCCCAGCTGGACCCCTCTTCTTCCCTCTTCCTTTACTGAGGCACATCCCACAGTGGCCTTAGAGACCCCCGTGATCCCTCAGGCCTAGGCAAGCGTCTGAGCAGCTCCGTGCCTCAGTTTACCCATCTGCAAAATGGGAAACTGGTCGTTCCTTCCGCATCTGTGAATTGCAGGGCCGTGCTTCATAAACGCTTGACATTATACTTATTACGGATGATTGTGGTGATTAACCAGGGGGCAGAAAGCATCCCCTGGAGTCTGACACCCCCGGCCTCGGTCCCGGCATCTCTCTTCCCCTGCCCCCTGCAGAGCCTCAATTTCCCCACCGCAGACCAGAGGGGCGCGCGGAGGCGGCCCGGGGTCCCAGCGCCCCTCCGGCCGGCAGGGGCAGCACGGAGCCGCCCAGCACACCCGGAAGGGCCCCGCCTCCGGCCCCGGCCCCGCCCAGCCCGGGCAGCCCAGAACCGGGAGGCGGCGGCGGCGGCGGCGACCGCGGCGGGGACGGTGCGCGCGGCGGCATCGGCGGGACCCGCGCGGCGCCATGGCGGCCGCCGAGCGCCGCGCCTTCGCGCACAAGATCAACAGGTAGCTTGGCCGCCGGGCCCCTCCCGGGGACACCCGCACGTGTCCGAGCCCCGCCCCGGGGTGGCCCGGCCCTCCCCGGCCCCGGCGCCCCCCAAACGGTTCAAGCCCGTTCCCCCCGGGCCGACTCTGGCCCGTTTCCTCCGGCGGGGTCCGGGGGTGGCGGGAGGCGAGGGGGGCGGCGGGGGTCCCCGCTGGGGCCGCGGCGGGACTGCGAGTGCGATGGCGGCTGAGCGGAGGTCCGCCCTGGGCGCCGCGGGGGGAACGCGTGGGGGCGTGTCCGGGAGCCTTCCTGGAGGCGGCAGCGCGGGGAGAGCAGGTATCCGGAGCTCTCCGCGGCCCTCGCCATCTCTGGGTCCTTCCCGGGTCCGCGAGGGCGAGGGAGCCGGAGGGGCTTTTGCGACCCACCCTCTTGCCTGGCGCGGGGCTGGGATGCTCCTGGGGCCGGGATTTGGGAACAGGGATGGTGCTCTTGGGGACCTTGGAGGCCCCTCGGTAAGATTCCCGTGCTCTTCCCCCACTGCCAGGGTCCCGTGCCCAGCTGTCTGGGGAGCAGGGGACAGCTGTGGATGGCCCCCCGCCCCCAGCCCTGCTTCAGGCTCTCCCAGCAAGGGCTGGACGCGCTGGAGATGGATGGGTGATTGAATGGAGGGAGTGGGGGCTGGGGACCCAACCAGCTGGTGGGCAGACGGGGGAGGGAACAGGCGCCAGGCGCTGGGGGATCCATTTCCGTGGCCACTGGAGATTGTAAGAGACTCAGCCTGGAAGGGGGAGGTCAGACCAGGGCTGAAGAGCCTCTCCCCTGTGTTTGCCTCCATGGCCAGTCGCAGTTGGCCCCTGGAGTCCTCTCCATGGGGGACCTGTGCTGCCATGCCCGAGTGAAAGAGCTCCCTGTGGGTCCAGAGCTGGCCTGATGGAGACACGAGGAAAGATCCCACCCTTGGTGGCAGAGACAATGGGGTAGACAGAGGAGTAACACAATGAAGTAGATTATGTATTAATGATAAGTGCCAGTGCTGTGGGGACACACAAGGCGAGGAAAGGAAATGGGTAGGATGGGGACCATTTTCAATATGGGGGGGCAGAATAGGAAGGCCCAGACGGTAAGGTGACATTTGAGCAAAGTTCTGAAGAGGTGAGGGAGGCATCCATGCCCATCCCATATGTGGGGGAAAAGCAATCCCTAAATGGGGGAAGGGCAAGTGCAAAGGCCCTGAGGCAGAAGCAGGCATAGTGTATTTACAAATAAATCATCTGAGGCTGCCAGGCAGTCTGTAGCAGAGTAAGGAAGGGGACAGTGAGAGCAGATCACGCAGGGTCTTGTGGGTTGTGGGGAAGACCTTAACTTTGATCCTGAGTGAGTTGGGAGCCATGGGGTGTTCTGAACATAGGGATGTGACCATGTGTCTGGAGCATAGCAGTCAGGCAGTTTTTATGTTCTGTTATTTTTATGTTCCCAAATTGCCTCTCTGTCTTGGACCTTTGGCTTCTCTGAACGTGTTTCTTTGCCACTCAGTCTCTGTGTTCTTGGTTCCTGGCTTCCACTCCAGTAAAAAAGAGAGGTCCTAGGGTCCTGCTCTGGGGAACAGATACTACAGAGCCCAGGGTAAGAAGAGCAGAGAATGTTCCTGGGACCCCAGTGAACCACAAGGAATGGCGGTAATGGCCAGCGCTCACAATATGTTTATGGCTGGCTGGTCCCCAGCAGGAATGCCATTTGTGTGTCACCAGAGCCTGTCGACATAGGTATAACTATGGAAAGTGGGACTCACAGTGGTTAGGGGGCTGTCGGGCTGTCGAGCATCTCTCGTGGGGAAGTGAGCCCAGGAGCGTGGGGCCCCAGACTTCAGAACAGTCTCGGCAACTGTGTCACTCTTCCTGTCCTCACGTACCCCCCCCCCCCCCCACCCCCCCCCCGTTCTTCCAGGCCTCTGATTGTGGCATCTTCTCTCGCCGCCCCCTCCCCCCACCCCCCGGGTATCTGATGCGGGGCAGGTGGCATTTCTCACTCAAGGAAATAGTGACTTCGTTGGAGGCGTGGGAGGACGAAGAGACATGTATTGACCAAATTCCAAAGGTGCCTCTGGGATTTCAAGGAAATGGCTCCCTCCCACCCCTGTCCCCAAATATATCTGCAAACTTGAGCACACATGCGTATTATTATTTTCTACCTTTATTTATTTATTTTTTTAATTTATTTATTTGTCAGAGAGAAAGCGAGAGGGAACGAGCACAGGCAGACAGAGAGGCAGGCAGAGGCAGAGGGAGAAGCAGGCTCCCTGCCGAGCAAGGAGCCCGATGTGGGACTCGATCCCAGGACGCTGGGATCATGACCTGAGCCGAAGGCAGCCACTTAACCAACTGAGCCACCCAGGCGTCCCCTACCTTTATTTTTTTTAAGATTTTATTTATTTATTTGAGAGAGAGAGAGAATGAGAGTGAGTTAGCATGAGAGGGAGAGGGTCAGCGGGAGAAGCAGATCCCCTGCTGAGCAGGGAGCCCGATGCAGGACCTGAACCCGGGGCTCCAGAATCACGACCTGAGCCAAAGGCAGTCGCTCAACCAACTGAGCCACCCAGGCACCGCTATTTTCTACCTTTAAAATAATGGTGACATTTGACATGCATCTAGAAAAGTCCAAAGTTTAAAGAGTAGTTATAGAACCAATGCTGGGGGGATGCTGGCTGGCTCAGTCAGTAGAGCATGGGATTCTTGATCTTGGGGTCATGGGTTCGAGTCCCACACTGGGGGTAGAGTTTATTTTAAAAAGAATTAAAAAGCAGGGACGTCTGGGGGGCTCAGCTGGTTAAGCGTCTGCCTTTGGCTCAGATCATGATCCCAGGATCCTGGGATCAAGCCCTGCATCGGTCTCCCCACTCAGCAGCGACTCTGCTTCTCTCTCTGCCCCTTCCCCTGTTTGTGTGCTCTCTCTCTCTCATTCTCTGCCTCAAATAAATAAGTAGAATCTTTTTAAAAATTTTTGAAAAACAAAACAACAATAATAAAACAACAAATGTCAGGGAAAAAGTCCCTCGGGTCAAGACAAAGGCAGTCTCGATCTCCTGGGCCACCCAGCCTAGCTGCCTCTCCTGATCTGCACCTAGTTCTGTCCCTCAGCCAACTGCACACTGATGGTGTCTCCCCTCCCTTCCTCACTTGAGTTATGATGTCTCCAGCCGAGCTGGGTCCCTCTGCGCCATGGGCTACTCTTGCCTGTTTAGAATGTCTCATCAATGGAATCATGTGGGGTGTCAAGGCTTATGTGGCCTGAGTCTCTCACCCAAGCCATTGCCTGTGGCCGGGTGCATCCTTTTTCATTGCTGCATACTATTCCTCCCACCCACATAGTCTCTGTCTTTGGTCAAGGAACATGTGTGTCTTTTCCTTTGGGGTTGTCACGACCGGGGCTGCTGGGAACATTCCCAGCCACGTGTTTGCTCCCGAGTGTCTATGCCTCTGAGGGAATTGCTGGATTGGTTTATCTTCAAGTTCACTCCGTCATTCCAGAGGATTGTCCAAAGGGATTGCAGCAGATGAGAGTTCCTGTCGCTGGCAGGCAGATCATTTGTCTTTAAAATGTGCTGCCAGTCCAGGAGGGCTAGGGTGGGGTATAAAGAGAAATCTCTTTATAGTTTTATATGGATTCACCTTCTTCCCTCACTTTTTTACCCAAGTAGGAACACATAGCATCAGAGCCTTATGTCATTCTCTTTTTCTGGTTTTATTGTCCTCCTCCCCTGCAGGGAGTAGACCTCTGTTAATCCACCCGGCCCTGGGATGAGGTCTGCAGTCTCACATGAATTCCTAGTGATGCCACTGCTTCATCTTTCCCCTCCAAGTGTCTGTGTAGCATCCCATAGGATTGCTGACTTTCAGCATAGGGGGATTTGTTTCACTAGTAGCTCTAACCCACCACCTGACCTCAGCAGTTTCTCTCGTTGCAATCCTAAAGATCACTTCCTGAGGAAAACCAGTATATTCAGACCCACGTTTTGCCTCTTATTTAAAAAATGTGCTTCATGGGGGTATCTGAAGCAGATCTGATGTGGGCATGAGAAAGAGAGAGGAAGTGGGGATGGCTCCCAGGCAGGAGTCCTGAGCAGCCCAGAGGGCTGCCCTTAGTGAGCTGGGGAAGATGGCTGGGGAAGATGATGGGAGGGCAGGTTATGTTCAGGCTATATGCCTGCATGACCCCACACGGGCATGCAAAGGAAGCAGGTGCCACCCAGAAGGGATCCAAGGATTGTCCTTGTTTGGGAGCTCCTCAAACCTGGAAGCTGCATGGGACCACTGTGGGGGATGGTTAAGTGTGGACACAGGAGAGGTAGGTTCTAGGACCACAGTTCTTGGCCCTGCTCCCCATCATGGGCATTGTGGAATACCATGTGCTGGGGTTGGGGCACAGACTCACTTCTGGCCCACAGAGGTTTGATTCTGGGCACCTAATCGCATTCAGCTCTGTGAGCCCAGATGCCTCCTGCCTCTCTCCGAGCCTCACTCCCCTTGTGGGCCCCTTCTGGCCAAGCAGAAGAAGCAGGGCCAGAAATTCCAGTTTCCCAGGATCCTTTTAAGGCAACTTAGTGACAGCAAGCCTTAATTGAGCACTTACTGTGTGCCAAGCCTTAAACTCAGAACAGTTCGATAAGGTGTGGCTACCACATTGAGCCCAGAAGTCCAGAGAGGGGATGACACTCATCCCTGCTTGCCCAGGTCCAACT
>ML109769.1:86580-137109 GCA_003697995.1 Taxidea taxus jeffersonii | reverse complement strand
ATCACACCCATCACACCCATCACACCCATCACACCCATCACACCCATGACACCCATGACACCCATCACACCCATGACACCCATCACACCCATGACACCCATCACACCCATGACACCCATGACACCCATCACACGCATGACACCCATCACACCCATGACACCCATCACACCCATGACACCCATGACACCCATCACACCCATGACACCCATCACACCCATCACACCCATCACACCCATCACACCCATCATACCCATCACCCCAGGAGGGGTCCCGTGTAAGCCACTTCCGAATGGAGGTGACATTGCCGCAGCAGCAGCCCCAGCGGCTCTACCCACCAGAGAAGCCGGTTGTCAGCACCCTCCCAGAGTCTGACTAAAATCCTTCCCCCCGGGCCCATGGAGACAGGCTGCAGCTTGCTTCCCGACAATGTCCCTTCCCTGTAGGGTAACGCCAGGCGATGAACATTTTCTGTCAAGGAATACCAGCTCAGAATTGGGAAAGAGTCAAGGATGTTAGGAAGGAAACCCACCGTGGCTCTATTTGCTCACACCAGTAGGCGGGCATGGGATCCAGCCTCATGGAGAGAAGAACATGAAGGAAATAAAGAGCCAGAAAAAGGAAAACAAGAAGGGGTAGGGGACCCAGTGACGGGTGCAGCTCCTCTCTCTCCCTGTCTGTCTGCTTTAGTCTCTCTCTGTCTCTGTCTCTCTCTCTTACACACACACACACACACAACACTCAAAAAGATGCCACAACAACCACATAATGAAGACAAAAGACACATAGATACAGAGAACTCTACACTAAAATGCACAAATATGAAGCTACCCAGAGAGAAACTTCAACTTGAACTTCTTCTGCCCTTTAAAGATGAGTCAGACAAACTATCACTTAAAAAAAAAAAAAAAGTTTAAAGCCAGTTGTGTTTTTGTGAATATAAGCACAATTAATCACATCAGTTCTTGGTACTGACTACATGTTCTGACCAAAATGGAGCAAAGAACACTGTGTCCCTCGTACACATGTTGCTCATGATCTGAGAGAAGAAATGGACCAAGGCCTAGACCACATGTGACAGTTTATAGCCTACATTTTCCAATGTCTTTCTAACAACTCTTCTCCTTAATTTTCTGGAGAAGCAGGAGGAGAGTTTAATCCATGACTTACTTTCTTAGTCTTCTACCTGCTCCTCCTTTAACTAAGGCCCACTGACATAGCTTTTTCTTTGTATCCCTCCTCCTCAAAAATACTTGTCCTTTATAGTCATCAATACTGTATGATAAACTTCAAAGTTGCTGAAAGACCAGATCTTAATTGTTCCTACCACAAAAAAGAAATGGTATTTGTGTAACATGATACAGGCATCAGCCAATGCTAAGGTGGGAATCAGATTCCCATATATCAGTGGACCAAATGAACATGTTGTACACGTTAAGCCTACTCAATGTTACAGGTCAATTATGTTTCCATTTTTAAAAATACTCCTCTTTACAAAGAATCCAACACCGTCTCCCTTCAATGCCAGAACCCCCATGCACGGTTGTTGCACTCCAAAAACATCGTATTGGGTTTGGCATGAACAAAAAGATCTAGGATACTACTGTTCGTATTCCTTAACCCAGCGCTACAGAAGAACCAATGAAGACAGTGGTTGTACTTTCCCACCCTAGCTTGTAGCTTTCATCCTCAATGACACCTCATGGTCCAAAATGGCTGACAATCCATCAGCCATGAAAAGGCTAGATGGGACCTATCCCAGCTGACTCAAATCTCCTCACATAGCCTTCCTAGAAGTTCCCTACAAATTTATGTATGATACACACACACAAACACACACACATACACACACACACACACACACAGTGATCATATCTCACTACAAGGGAAACCAGACAATCTGATCTTTTTACTGAGCACGTTGTTACAAGTAAAATTAGGATTCTACTTTTAAGGGAAGTTTGGATATTGGGAATTAACTGATTCAGTCATGTTTTACACAGAGCTTAAATATTTTTATTCACTCAACAAATGTTCGTTGAATGTCAACTCTGTGCCATCTGCCTTCTGCAGAGTCCAGGCCTGGCCCTCGAGAGGAAACTCTTGCGTCCTGACCCTGACAGACCCCCCCTCCATGATTCTGCTCCATGCTGCCTTATGTTGGTGATCTCCTCAGAGAGAGGCAGCCACATCTCACAGATCAGTCTTCCCTTTGCTGACATTCAGTTCCTATGTCCCCGAACACCAGAGGACACATGCCACACCCTCTGAATGATTCCCCTGAAGAACCCCAACATAGTGTTCATTCACACGCACACCCTTCGCACTGCCGGTCCAGCAGACGCTGCACAACTTTAGGCCCAACCACAGATACGGAGCGAGAGCATGCAGGCCAGCTCCACCGACTCCCATTGCTGTGTAAGGTCTAGTTCTGTAACCCTTCCCCGTTGCACAGTGCTCCCAGCTCTGGTGCTTCTCTAGAGGAACCCTGACTAGGACACCTCCCGATTAATTTCCACTCTTCTTATGGTGCCTGAAGCAGGTGGGCAATGAGCTGAGGCTGGCAGGAACTATATTTTCACATTCCCCTTTGCCAGCCCTACCTGGGCAATCCAGAACCTCATTTTAGCATATGGTCCCATGTGACAACTAACATTTGTTCCCAGCCTTCGAAGCTTTTGCTGAAATTCAGAGATGAGCAGAATTGTGTTTGACATCCTGTCAGACCTGTCATTCTATCATATGTGATAATAGATTGATAGACTAGATTAGACTGATACATAGATACATAGATAGAAAGAATGTAGAAGATAAATACTGTGGAGCTTCTCTATCATACTGTCCTGAGGACTCAAACCACGGAGCTATCTAAAATGTGAAAGAGAGTAATAATGAGGTCCATGTTATTGCAGACTCCCCCAGTTCAGATTTTTATAATTGGAAATATGAGAAAAACCCACCTTGTGCAAATCTCCCCCATTACATTGGGTAATATAATATTTGGTATACAAATATTCCAAACAGAATTCTATAAAACTTCAAACATTTTTAAAAAATGAAACTCATACTTGGAGTGGTGTTTCTTACCAATACATTAGCATTTAGATAGTTACCTTACAAAAAATAATTTGTTTAATAAACAAGTGTGATTTTTTAAAGGATTTTATTTATGTATTTGAGACAGAGGGAGAGAGAGAGAGAGAGCAAGGAAAGGAGCAGAGGGAGCAGGACAAACAGAACCCCCTACTGAGTGCAGAGCCCAACATGGGGCTTAATCTCACAACCCCAGATCATGACCTGAACTGAAACCAAGAGTCTGACACTGTCTCAGCCACTCAGGTGCATCAGTAAACAAATGCTTTTATAGATAACCAAAGGTTTGTATTTTGGGATGAATTTGTTATTTAATTTTATATATCAGCTTGATTTCATTTCAAATAAATAATAAACTTATAGTATAAATATATATACTTTTTATTTTGGAAATTAAATAAACATTTAAAGACTTTCTTGACAAAGCATATGTCCAACAGAACAGCATACCCAAAGATGAGTTTTATAGAATGGAATACTAAAAGATATTACTTAAAATAATAAAGTTTTTTTTTTTTTTGGTCAAGTAAATTTGGACCATATTGGGTTAAAAAGAACTCAAATTGACTTATTTACCTCAAGATTCCTCAGTGAGTTTTGTATGCTTCCATACTTAAACTCACCAAAAAGAGGCATAGTGGGCAAATTTTTCCAAGTTTATTTACCAATGGAAATTTTCCTGATGAAATATCTTAAAGAACTAACATACTAAGGAAAACACTTTGGTAAAATGTCACGGGAAAGTTATATAATAGCTCAAAATAACCAACAACTTTTTAAATATAATATATATGTATATATCAAGTTATATATTCACTATATGTCTTTTTTTTTAAGATTTTATTTGTTTATTTGACAGAGATCACAAGTAGGCAGAGAGGCAGGCACAGAGAGAGGAAGGGAAGCAGGCTCCCTGCTGAGCAGAGAGCCCGATGCGGGGCTCGATCCTGGGACCCTGGGATCATGACCTGAGCTGAAGGCAGAGGCTTTAACCCACTGAGCCACCCAGGGGCCCCTCACTGTATGTCTTAACTGTCTTCTTGAAATCACTGTTTTATTATGACATCTCTATATTATTACTCCAGTTATACACACAAGTACCAAAACACATTCTAAGATGAAACATAATTAACTACTTCGAAGAGTTTCACTTTTCATAACAGTAATTTGTATAGAGTTGACTGATAATATTATACTTTGTACTTTATTTTTTTTTAATTTTTATTTTTTTAATTTTTTTAATATTTTAAAGATTTTACTTATTTATTTGATAGAGATCACAGTAGGCAGAGAGGCAGAGAGAGAGAGGAGGAAGCAGGCTGTCCGCAGAGCAGAGAGCCCGATGCAGGGCTGGATCCCACGACCCTGGGATCATGACCCGAGCCGAAGGCAGCGGCTTTAACCCGCTGAGCCACCCAGGCGCCCCTATACTTTGCACTTTATTGACCAAATTATTTCTCTCTAGCTTAAATGACATTATAAGACAGGAGTTCCTTGCTGACATGTAGGAAACAATACTGATAATTTTATTTCTAGCTATAAGATGGAATACACAACCTAAAAAAAAAAACCTCCCACTAAATGATGCTTTCAAATGCAGATGAAGTATAGCAAATATCCTGTAAAGTGAATAGTTGCACTTATAATAAAGTAGAGGAACTCCCCACGTGCTAAAAGTGAACTGGGAATTGGAAAGCAGAAAGTTAATGTCATTTATGTTGGAGCAGAAGGTGCTCCAACCGAATTAACTTATATGCCTCACAGACACAAGGAGACTGAGACCTTAACCCCCAACAAGATAGGGACTTAGAACTGAGACCCCTGAATGAAGGCAGGACTTTCAAATGACTACATTCTCAATGAAAAGATGAGTTAGGGGAGGGAGTAATTCATCCACTGGCCCAGAGAAACATCAAAGAGGGTTTTAATTACTGATCTGAGGTTCAACTGGAAAAGGACTGCTCTGAGAATTTGCAACAATGTACCTGCTCTCACTCCCATTTTTGGATTAAAGTTACAGTCTCACATGGTCTAGAAAACTTTATGTCAAGAAATTCAGATAAAAATGTTTCCAAAAAGCTAATATCCTTAAGGTATCTGGCAGAAGCAAACTTAATAAGACTGCTCTGAAGGGGTGCATCCCAAACTCAAGCCACAGAGAAATTCACAAAATAACCCCACCAAAAACATATGCATAGCCTAGAATTTAAAGATGCATGAGGAAATAATTCATATGGGGGGGGAAGGTAAATATGCACAGAAAACAACATAATTAATCCCCCAATTAATTGTCTATTAATCCCCCTAATGATAGAACTACTCTGTGAACGAGTATATTTTAAATTATTACTCATAAAAAAGGGAAACAAAGACATAAGAACAAGAAACGTAAAAAATGACAGATATTTGAAAACCTACCCAAATATAGTTTCTAGAAATAAAAAATCTAGTCATTTTAATTTTAAGCTCAGTAGATTAGTCAGATAGCAAATTAGACACAGCTAAAGAAGGGAACGGGTGAACTGGAAGATATTTCTAGGAAAATTCCCCAGAATGAATCACAGAAAGATTAAGAAATGGAAAAAAAATTTCAATCTGGAAAACATGGAGAACAAAATGAGAAGATCCCACATCTCTCCTCAGAGAGAGATAATACAGAGATCAAGAGGCAACACTTCCAAAATTGAAGAAAGAATGGAATTCTGTAATTCAAGAATAACTTAAAATATCAAGCATAATAAATAAAAATATATCCACATTTAAGACATTGGTGAGAAAGTCTGCAAAATACTAAAAACAAAGAGAAAAATTTTAGGTGAAGCATGGAGGAAACGCTTTGTGCCCACAAAGGAATAGCAGCTGACAAGACTTAAACTGCAAAAACTGGGCCCAAAAAACAATGGATAAACCATTCAAAGTCCAAAGAGAAAAACAATCCTCTTAGAATTCTAAACCCAGCCAAACTATAATTGAAAAATGAGGACATTAGACACTTTTTAATTAGCAAAACTTCACTTAAAAAATACAACTGATTATTATTTAGCAAGGAAAGAAAGTGAACAGAGAAGGAAAGACTGAGATGCAAGAAAGTTGAGCAAGGAAATTTGTGAATATGTGTATTCATAAAGAAGCTTTGGTTGCATAAAGGGGTAATAATGACATATAGAGGTGAAAAATAAGGTACAACTAAATGACATGTAGGTGTGAAAATAAGGTACAGCTAAAACATTGGACAGAAATATTATGAAAGATGAAATAGTTTAAATTAAAACAGTCTAAGGATTAGTCATGTGTGAAGATATCAGTCAGGAACTGTGCAAATATAACGCTCTAACTCAGCATGAATACAGGCATACCGGAGAGATACTGTGGGTTTGGTGCCAGACCACCACAATAAAGTGATTACTGCAATAAAGTGAGTCAAATGGATTTTTTGGTTTGCCCATGCATAGTAAAGTTATGTTTATGCTATACTATAGTCTATTAAGTGTGCAATGGCATTGTGTCTAAAAGACAATATACATACCTTAATTTAAAAATACCTTATAACTAAAACAATGCTAACCATCATCTGAGCTCTCAGTGAGTTAAACTTTTTTTGTTGGTGGAGGGTCTTGCCTCCACACTGCTGACTGCTGACTGATCAGGGTGGTGCTTACTGAAGGCTTGGGAGGTGGTGGCAGTTTCTTAAAATCAGACAATAATGAAGTTTGCTGCATCAGTTGACTCTTCCTTTCATAAACAATTTTTCCATAGCATGTGATGCCGTTTGATAGAATTTCACCCACAGTAAAACTTCTTTCAAGTCTTTTGTTCATTTCAACAATCTTCACAGCATCTTCACCCAGTAGATTTCACCTCAAGAAACCACTTTCTTTGCTCATCCGTAAGAAGCAACTCCTCGTCCATCCAAGTTTTATCATGAGATGGCAGCAATTCAGTCTCTTCTTCAGGCTCCACTTCAAATTCTAGTTCTTGTGCTGTTTCCACCACATCTGTGTTTATTTCCTCCCCTGAAGTCTTAAACCCCTCGGAGTCATCCATGAGGGTCAGAATCAACTTCTTCCAAACTCTTGTTAATGTTGGTATTTTAGCCCCTTCCCATGAATCACAAGTGTTCCGAATAGCAGCTAGAATGGTGAATCCTTTCCAGATTTTCAATTTACATTGCCCAGATCCATCAGAGGAATCACTATCTATGGCAGCTATAACCTTATGAAATATATTTCTTCAATAATAAGAACATGAAAATCAAAATTCTTCCTTGACCCATGAGCTGCAGAATGGATGTTGTGTTTGCAAGCATGAAAACAAAAGTAATCTCATTGTCCATCTCCATCAGAGCTCTTGGATGACTGGGTGCATTGTGAATAAACAGTAGTATTTTGAAGGTAAGCTTTTTTTCTGAGCAGTAGGTCCCAACAGTGGGCCTAAAATATTCAGTAAACCAAGTCATAAACAGATATGCTGTCATCTAGGCTTCATTGTTCCATTTATAGAGCACAGGCAGAGAGGCAGAGTGAATTTAGCATAATTCTTAAGGGCCCTAGAATTTTGGAATGGTAGATGAGCACTGGCTTCAACTTAGTCACTAGCTGTATTAGCCCTTAAGAAGAGAGTCAGCTGGTCCTTTGAAGATTTCAAGGCAGGCATTGACTTCTTTCCAGTTATGAAAGTTCAAGATGGCATCTTCTTCCAACAGAAGGCTTTTTCATCTGCATTATAATTCCATTGCTTAATGTAGCCACCTTCATGAATTACCATAGCTAGATCTTCCAGATAACTTGCTGTAGCTTCTACATCAGCACCTGCTGCTTCACCCTGCACTTGTATGTCCTGGAGATGGCTTCCTTTCTTAAACTTCATGAACCCCACCTCTGCTAACTTCAGACTTTTCCTCTGTAGCTTCCTTTCCCCTCTTAGACTTCACAGAATTGAAGAGTTAGGGCCTTGCTCTTAAATGAGGCTTTGGCTTATGGGATCATTGTAGCTGGTATGATCTTCTACCCAGACCACTAAAAGTTTCTCCTAGTCAGCAATAAAGTTGTGGGTTTTTTTTTTCCTTGTCATTCATGTATTCTTCACTAGAGTGGTGCTTTTAATTTCCTTTAGAACTCTTTTTTTTTCTTTTTTTTTTCTTGCATTCACAACTTGACTGTTTGCCACAAGAGACCTAGCTTTTGTATCCCAGCCTTTGATGTGCCTTCCTCACTAAGCTCAATCATTTTTAGCTTTTGATTTAAAGTGAGGGACATGTAATTCTTCCCTTTCCCTTGAACACTTGGAAACCATTGCAGGGCTATGAATTAGCCAAATCTCAACATTGTCGTATCTCAGGGGATAGGGAAGCCTGAGGAGAGGGAGAAAGGACTGGGGAAGAGCCAGTCAGTGGAACGGTCAGAAGATATACACATTCATCGATTAAATTCACTGTATTATATGTGTGCAGTTCATGGCACCCTGAGACAATTACAAGAGTAACATCACAGATCACTCATCACAGATCACCATAACAGATATAATAATAATGAAAAAGTTTGAAATACTGAAAAAATTACCCAAATGTGACACCAAGACACAAAGTAGACAAATATTTTTGGAAAAATGGTACCCATAGATATGTTCAACACATAGTTGCCACAAACCTTCAATCTATTTAAAAAAAAAAATCGTATCTGTGAAGCTCAAGAACATGAAGTGCAATAAAACAAGGTATGCTTCTATTAAGTTTCACGTTACTGTTTTAGGATAACCAGTAAAAGAACAGGAATAGGATGCAATTTCAAAAGAAAATAGGGGAAGCTAAGTCAACCAGTAAAGTAGAAGATAGAAAAGCTAAAGTAAAGACAGGGTAAGTAAAAAGCAAAATGAAATCTGTAATCATAATAGATGGAGATCTACCAGGTAAAAGAAAGACTCACAGGCTTCTTCTTAAAAATCAAAATCTTGTTGTATGTTTTTATAAGAGATATGCTTAAAACATAGTATTACAGAAAGGTTAGAAATGTAAGAATAGAGAAATGAGATACCAGAAAAACACAAACCCAATGAAAGCTGGTATAGCTATGTAAAATCAGGTGAAACAAACTTTAAGTCAAAAGGTATTAGCAGAGGAAAAGATGTTCATTATATAGTGATAAAAGTTCACCAGGAATATACTATATATATATTTTTTTAGATTGAGAGAGAGAAATCTTTTTTTTTAACTCTTTTTTTAAAATTAACATATAATGTGTTATATGTTAATTTTATTAGCCCCAGGGGTACAGGTCTGTGAATTGCCAGGTTTACACACTTCACAGCACTCACCATAGCACATACCCTCCCCAATGTCCATAACCCCACCACCCTCTCCCTACCCCCTCCCCCCAGCCACCCTCAGTTTGTTTTGTGAAATTAAGAGTCTCTCATGGTTTGTCTCCCTCCCAATCCCATTTGTGTCATTTTTTCCTTCCCTACCCCTCAAACCCTCCACGTAGCCTCTCAAATTCCTCATATCAGGGAGATCATATGGTCAGTGTCTTTCTCTGATTGACTTATTTCGCTCAGCATAATACCCTCTAGTTCCATCTACGTCACTACAAATGGCAAGATTTCATTTCTTTTGATGGCTGCATAGTATTCCATTGTATATATATATCACATCTTCTTTATCCATTCATCTGTTGATGGACATCTAGGTTCTTCCCATAACTTGGCTATTGTGGACATTGCTGCTATAAACATTCGGGTGCATGTGTACCTTCAGATTACTACGTTTGTATCTTTAGGGTAAATACCCAGTAGTGCGATAGCTGGGTCATAGGGTAGTTCTATTTTTGACTTTCTGAGGAATCTCCATGCTGTTTTCCAGAGTGACTTCACCAGCTTGCATTCCCACCAAAAGTGTAGGAGGGTTCCCCTTTCTCTGCATCCTTTCCAGCATCTGTTAATTTTAGCCATGAGAGTGAGAGAGAGAGAGTCTTCCCGGCATGTAAGCCTGACATGGGGCTCAATTTCACAACCCTGAGACCATGACCTGAGCCAAAATCAAGAGTTGGATGCGTAACCGACTAAGCCACCCAGGCACTGTGAAAGATATTATAATTTTAAACTGTATTTTATAACACAGCTCCATAATATATAGAATTATTAAAATTATAAGAGAAAAAGACTCACAAACATCGTGGGAGATTTTACCAGTGCCTCTGAATGCCTGGTAGATAGAATAGAATAAAACATGTAAAGGGTATGGAAGATCTTCCCAGAGGTTGCATTAGAAGGATAGTAGAGAATAACATGATTACTAAGAATAAATACATATAAACCTGAATGTTCAAATTAGAAAATATACATTATTTTCAAATACATAAAAACTATTTTTTAGGGGCATCTGGGTGGCTCAATGAGTTAAGGATCTGACTCTTGATTTGAGCTCAGGTCATAATCTCAGGGTCCTGGGATTGAGCCCCACATCATGCTCTAAAATCAGAAAGGAGTCCGCTTGAGATTTTCTTTTCCCCTCTCCCTCTGCCCCTCCCTCTGCTCATATAGTCTCTCTCTCTCTCTCAAATAACTAAATCTTTTAAAATGCCTATATATTTTAAATTATGGTATTTTTGTGGACTACATGTTTGTGTCCCCCCTAAAAATCATATGTTGAAGTCCACACCCCAGTGTGATGGGTATTTGGAAGTGGGGCCTTTGGGAGGTGATTAGGTCAAGATGAGGTCAAGAGGATGGTCCTTGATGGAATTAGTGCCCTTTGAAGAGGAGAAAGAGGCCATTGTGAGGACAAAGCAAGAGGGCAGCTGTGTGCAAAGCAGAAAGTAGGCTCTCACCAGAAAAGACATCTGCTGACACATTAACCTTGGAATTCCAGCCTCCAGAACTGTGATAAAAGAAGGTATTTGTTATAGCAGTCAATGCTGACTAGGACAAGAATATAACTGAGATATGGGACTTTGAGGTCCTCACTCTAAGCAGCATATACCAGACGTTTTTCTAGAAGCATCACATTCTACTCAGGACCCCAATTAGAGACCAATAATACAAATGCTGGAGAGGCTTCTATAAAAAAAAAAAAGGAAGGATACTTGAAAGTTTTACAAAGTGACTCCTTAAATCCAAACCAGTGGCCATATTTATTGAAGGGACTAAGATGAGCCATCATTTACATTTTGGAAAGAGAGAACAGGATATGATGAGAGTATTCTCTAAAGTGGTTTTCTCTTCAGTAAGCTCAAGTACAGGGAGAAGAATGTAAAGTAATGGTACAGAAGCCAAGAGACCATGAGCAGTGGATTCATGGGATCCTTGGGAACAAGCCCTTCTCCATCTCCTGGGACCACTCAGCCTTTTATCCACCTGCAGTCTGCATGTCTCCTGCCTTCTCCCCTCCCTGCAGACCAGCATCCCATGTGCATCCGTCAGCCTGCCAGGGCCCCAGACAGCCACTCCAGACTCTAAGTTTATGTGGCCAGCACATTGGCAGCAGTGTCTCCCATTTTCATAATTTCAAATTACAGGAAAGAGCCATACCATATAAGACCTAAGTCCCCAGACAGTATGGAGCCAGGAGTCTTCCACCTCTGCCCAATTTTCAAAGGCTAAGAGAAGTGGCAGGTTTTAATGGGGCATGGCCGCTCAGAGCAGGAAAGGCTGTGTGCAGAGAAGTTCCATAATGGAACTCCCCTATCCAGTGAGTAACAGTGAATCACTGTCCTCCATTTCCAAGAAGAAAATAAGGATGTAATTTGCAAGAGAAGACAATAACATTGATAAAGAACTTACCTAATGGAGCACTTATGATCTCTTGGATATCCCTTTAACAAGTGTTTACTAAACACCTTGTTTACATTTTAATACCACATGCCAGAAATTGAATAGGGCTGGGGTGATGTTAAGGTAACACTGCCTGCGAAGAACTCCTCATGTAATGGAGTACATTATTAAGAAAAGCTGTGTCTTCTGCTTCTCCAGAAAATTTAAAGAGTGATCTTTCCAGAGAATTTCCAATACACGATAGTCCAAGTTTGTCACACTACTCCTGCACGTCCTCTGGAAATAGTACCAAGCTCCTGCTTGCACACTCCTGTGTGCATGAGCCTTGGGTTTCTTGGTACCTCTGGCCATCTCCACTTCATCTCAGGAAAACCCTTGTAGAAAGGTAATCAGAAAGGAATCGAGCACCTTTGTGTTTTGCTTACGTTTCCTTTAACCAAATTTGGGGACCACCCAGTCCATTTCCTCTTCCGCTGTTAGAGAGCCAGGATTTACCAGCACATGTGGTCAGGAGTGGGCAGAGTTGGGTGTCTTTGGCATGAGCGTGAGTTGTTACCACCACCACCATCTGTTTTGCAGACACGTGCTGCTGGCTTTACATGGCAGCCCCTGGCTCTGGGCTGCTCACAGAACATCCCAAGCATATTAGTCCTAATGCACTACTATATTTCTCCAAGGAAACAAAACACTATTCCCTGGTGGGAAAGTGGCTTTTTTAACCCATTGCACAAAATTACTGATGAGAGAGTCCTGAGCTCCTAATTCCCAGTCCCTTGTGAGAAACAGAAAACCCACAGCCAGCCTTCGGAACTCTCCAGGTGCAATCCCAGAGTCACCTGTTTCTAATTATCCCTGTTTGTGCGATGAGTTACTGATTAAGATGAGACTCAGAAGAAGGGAATCAGGAGAAAGCTGAAGTACAGCCTCGTGAAAGGGTGTGAAGGATACAAAGGAGTAGCCCCACGCTGGGACCAAGCTATGGCAGTCTCAGCTCCTCTCAGCCTTCTCCTCCATCAGGCATTCCCCAAAACCAGTCTTCCTACTGGTCCTGGAAATCCCTCCACGTGGCTTGTCTGCATGTCACGTCTCTTGGATTGGCTGAAGCGAGCCAAGAGAGCTCTGCGTGAGAAGAGAGCAGGAGGCTTCCTACAAACTCACTTGGGCATTGGGGAATCAGCCCGTGAGAGGTGGAAACCCGATCTGACACCAATCTTCCGAAGAGGTTTGGTTAACAACACAGCAGAAGGGCTATTTTCTATCTTGGCTCCTCTATAATCCAGCCTTCCCCAGGGACCCTGAGGTCAGCAATGTAATGATCCCTGAGGGGGCTTGGCTAAAGTACCACTCAATTTTCCATGATAAAGATCCATCTCAGAGAGGGCAATTATGGCTATGACTTTGTTTCCACTGTTCTGCTTCTAGAACTTATTGTGAAGGCTTCCCCCGCCACCAAAAAAATCTTGATCCAAAATAAATGGGTCAAACTGTATGCAGCATTCCATCAAATGAAGTCCATTGACCTTTCTCATTCTTTTTTCTAAAAACAGCAAATATGTGTCTTGCCAACCACCTTTCTAACCAGGAGGGCCAGTAAAAGTGCCCTGAGACTCCTCCGTACTGTGGTCCCACCATACATTTTATAGTTATTAGCTGAGGTACCTTGGGAAAGTTATTTATTTCATGTAAGTCTATTTCCCCAACTATAATCTAAGAATGACAACACTACCCATCATGGTAGTGAAGATTAAACAAGAAAATGTAATTCCATTTGGTAACCACCACAGTAATAATTGTTTCAAACAAGGAATCATCAACAGATGCTAAAAGTGGTGGGTGAAAGTATGATAACAAACAGGATATTTACAGTCTCAAAGAATCTCCCCCAGGAGACACTTATTAAATACTAAGTGAAAAACAATAACTTCACTGAGAAGAAAAAACAGACATCACCCTAGTCAAGAGACTAAAGGCACCACCAGTAATGGAACAGAGCTCCTGATAAACGATATTGAGAAGACACAACGGCACAACTGCCCTGCTAAAATCACATAACCTGAATCTAATCATGGGGAAACACCAGACAAACTCTAATTAAGAGATAGTCAACAAAATAACTGGCTTATACTCCTCTAAAATATCAAAGTCATAGAAATAGTATCATCCCCAAATACCTGGCACCTGTGAGTAAGTTACCTTGCGTGGTAAAAGTGTCTTTCTATATGTGGAGATCATCCTGGATTATCTGGATGGATCCAGTCTGATCAGATGAGGCCAGAAAAAAGATGAGGCCAAAAAGCCAAGACTTGCCTTCCCAAGTTGTGGTCAGAGATGGGACAATGAAAGGAACATCTGAGAGCTGTGATCATCTGAGAGGGTCTCAGTGCAGCTGGACATTTCTGGTTTCCAAGGTGAAAGAAGAGGCCACATGTCCAGGACTGAAGGTGGCATCTAGGAGCTGGAAAATGCAAGGAAACAGCTTCTCACTTCAAGCCTCCAGAAAGAAACGAGCCCTACTGATACCCTGATTTTAGCCCAGAGAGACCACGTCAGACTGTAAGATAACACAGGGGTGTTGCTAAAGCCACTAATTGTACGGTAACTTGTTATAGCAGCAGTGGAAAATTAATAGTCCTGAGAGAAAAGAATGAGAAAATGTTACAGATTAAAGGAGACTGAAGAGGTGTGACACCTCCAAACAATGTTTCTCTGGGTTGAATCCTGGGCCAGAAAATGTATATTAGTTGGGCAATTGAAAACTCTGCATGAGATCTGTAGAGTTTTGTATCAATACAATGATAGTATTGTATCAATGTTGATTTTCTGATTTGGGTCATCAAATCAGTTGTGGAAGAGAATGATATGGTTTTAGGAAAAACACACCAAAGTGTTTGGAAGTTAAAAGGGCAACATACCTGCAACTTATTGTCAAGTGTTTCAGAAAAATATGTGTGGTTGTGATGTACACATGATATATGGATACATAGATGTTGGCAGGTACAGAGAGAGAGAAAGAGGATTATGAAAAAATGTTAGTCTTTGCTGACTCTGTGTTGTGAAGAATATACAGAAGTTCTTTTTACTATTATTGCAGCTTTTTTATATGTCTGAAATTTTTAAAGTCAGAAATTTGAAATCCTGAAAAAGTGAAAAATGTATTTAAAAGATAACCCCCTACCTGGCAAGCCACAATTTTCCAGTGAATCTACAGTTTTGCTTTTCTTTCTGGGCCTAGCACCCTCCTTGTCCATGGCAGGAGAGAGTCAATGGGGTGTAGTGGTTAGAAGCACAGTTGACCTTGGAGCTTAACTGGGTTTGAATCCTAGCTTGGATACTTACTAGGTGTGTGACTCTGGACAAGGCACTTAACCACTCTGGCCTTTAGTTTTCCTATCTGTTAAAGGGTAATACCTACACCAAGGTTTTGAGGCTGAGATGAACTGATGTGTAAAGTACATAGAACAGCCCTAGGCATGAAATCAGCCCTATGTACATTGGGCTACTCCATGGTGGGTTCTAAGAGGATATCAGAAAGATGCTTGTCTGAACAGCCTGCTGTCAGGGTTCTACCATTACAGTTATCATTTTAGCTTAGGGATTATTTATTGCCTAAAGTCACTGAGTCATATCTATCACTTAGACGTTCATATGTAAATGGATCTGCCAGAGTTTTTACTAAAAGCAGATCCCTATAACATGAAGAAAGACAACCAAAAGGACTGATTCTAAGGAATATGTCTTGCTCCACGGAGGAGAGTAACACTGAAAAGGTAAATGCCATATGGAAGCTAAACTGATTACTACAAATCAATTCCATTTTATTATCTGGAGCATAATTCTCAGAGAAGATCACATACAAAGGAACCAGAGTCAGACTGACATCAGACTTCTCAACAGCAACACTGAATTCAAGAAGATAATGGAATAACACTTTTTTAAATGTTGAAAGAAAAGAACTTTGAACTATTATGTTGTATTTATCTGAATTGCCACTCAAATGTAAAAATAGAATAAAAGTATTCTTAGAAATATATGCCTCAATGATTTGTCACAAAATGATCTATATTGAGAACATTTGGGGTAGAAAAAACTCAAATATGAAAAGAAATAAGAGCAAGCTAGGCTGCAAGTAGTATGGAGAGGAAAGATAATCAAAATTTATTATGGTCTTAATTTTTCTTATTTAAATGTTGGCATTTTAAAAGGAATTAATTAAATTAAAGGAAAGGAAATTAAATTAAATTAAATTAAAAGGAAAGGAAATTAAATTAAAAGGAAAAAATATACCCATAACAAAAAGTGAAATTCTAGCCAATATTTTCATGAGAAGTCTTTTAGAACAAGAATATAGAATTTGATTGATTAGTTTAAGAAACCAATAGGGATAAACAGAAGTATAAACTTAAGTTAAAAACAAACACCAGGGGAGGAGGAGTCAAGATGGCTGAGGATAGCAGGCTGAGACATCAGGCAGCAGGAGATCAGCTAGATAGCTTATCAAACCATTCTGAACACCTACAAATCCAACAGGAGATCGAGGAGAAGAAGAGTAACAATTCTAGAAACAGAAAATCGACCACTTTCTGAAAGGTAGGACCAGCGGAGAAGTGAATCCAAAGCGACGGGAAGATAGACCCCGGGGGGAGGGGCCGGCTCCCGGCAAGTGGCAGAGCAATGGGGCACAAAATCAGGACTTTTAAAAGTCTGCTTCACTAGGGACATCGCTCCAGAGGCAGTTAAACTGGGGTGAAGACCTCGTGGGGACAGCGTGGCCTCAGGTCCCGCGGGGTCACAGAAGGATCGGGGGTGTCTGAGTGTCGCAGAGCTCACAGGTATTAAAGCAGGGAAGCTGGCTGCGGAGAGAGAGCCGAGGAGTGAGCTCTCAACTCGGGGTCACCTTGAACTGTAATCCGTGACACAGGCCGATGCTCTGTGCATGGGGTCCCACAAGATCCAGGAAGATTCTGACCTGGGAGAGCACAGGGATCTGCAGGGTTCAGAGACTCCAGGCGGGGCTCTGTGCCAGAGACAGAGACACTTGGTCACAGGCTGGGTGAGCTCGGAGCACAGCTGGAGGCTAGGGAGATGGGAGTGATTGAGCGTGATTTTCTCCAAGTGCAGCTGGAGGCCGGGGAGACGGGGTGAATGAGCACTTTTCTCTGAGGGCGCACTGAAGAGTGAGGCCAGGACCTCTTGGCTCCTCCAGGCCGGAGATTGGGAGGCCGCCATTTTCATTCCCGTCCTCCAGAACTCTACAGAAAGCGTTCGGGGAACAAAAGCTCCCGAAAGTGAACCTGAGAGGATTACTTAGCCAGCCCATGGTAAGGGCGGTGCAATTCCGCCTGGGGCAGAGACACTTGAAAATCACTACAACAGGCCCCTTCCCCAGAAGATCAACAAGAAATCCAACCAAGACCAAGTTCACTTACCAAGGAGAACAGCGGAATTCCAGAGGAGGAGAAAGCAAAGCATGGAATTCATGGCTTTCTCCCCATGAATCTTTAGTCTTGCAAAGCTAATTTTTAAAATTTTTTTCTCTTCTGCTAATTTTTTTAACTTTTACCCTTTCCTCTTTTAATGTTTTTTAACTAGTTTATCTGAATACCTTTCTTTAAAAAAATCTTTTTTGAACCTTTATTATTATACTCATATTTAATCCTTCATTGTATCTAACTTTATTCTTTGTATACACATAGGATTTTTTTCTTCTAAAAAACTTGGGGAACAACTTCTTCTAATAGATCAAAATACACCCTAAATCTAGCACCGGGCTTGATCTAGTTTCCAGCCCAAGCAAGTTCTCTCCACTTTCCTTTTTTTTTAAGATTTTATTTATTTATTTGACAGACAAAGATCACAGGTAGGCAGAGAGGCAGGCAGAGAGAGAGAGAAAGGGAAGCAGGCTCCCTGTGGAGCAGAGAGCCCGATGTGGGGCTCAATCCCAAGACCCTGAGATCATGACCTGAGCCGAAGGCAGAGGCTGTAACCCACTGAGCCACCCAGGCGCCCCTCCACTTTCCTTTTTTTTATTCTCCCAACCAACTTACCTTATCAACTCCTTTGTTAGAAATTTTTAAAAAATTTTTTTCATCTTTATAGTCATATTCCATCCCTTCATTGTGTTTACCCTTATATATGTTTTTCATTCTTTAAAATTTTGGGAGGTAGTTTCTTCTAAGAGACCAAAATACTCCCAAAATTAAGTGGGTGACCCTGTTCTAGTCACTGTCTAATATATATATATTTTTTTCTTTTTTTGTATTTTTTCTTTATTTGTGTTCTTTTTTTAATTTTTTTTTCTTTTCTGAACTTCTTTTTACCCCCTTTCTCCCCCCCTCCCCCACAATTTGGGATCTCTTCTGATTTGGTTAAAGCACATTTTCCTGGGGTCTTTGCCACCCTTTTAGTATTTCATTTGCTCCTTCATATATTCTTATCTGGACAAAATGACAAGGTGGAAAAACTCACCACAAAAAAAAAGAACAGGAGACAGTACTGAAGGCTAAGGACATAATCAATACAGACCTTGGTAATATGTCAGATCTAGAGTTCTGGATGATGATTCTCAAGGTTCTAGCCGGGCTCAAAAAAGGCATGGAAGATATTAGAGAAACCCTGTCCAGAGAAATAAAAGCCCTTACTGGAGAAATGAAAGAACTAAAAATCTAACCAAGTTGAAATTTTAAAAAAAAAAAAAAGCTATTCATGAGGTGCAATAAAAAATGGAGGCTCTTACTACTAGGATAAATGAGGCAGAAGAAAGAATTAGTGATATAGAAGACCAAATGACAGAGAATAAAGAAGCTGAGCAAAAGAGAGACAAACAACTACTGGACCACAAGGGGAGAATTCGAGAGATAAGTGATACCATAAGACGAAACAACATTAGAATAATTGGGATTCCAGAAGAAGAAGAAAGAGAGAGGGGAGCAGAAGGTATATTGGAGAGGATTATTGTAGAGAATTTCCCTAATATGGCAAAGGGAACAAGCATCAAAATCCAGAAGGAGCAGAGAATCCCCCTCAAAATCAATAAGAAAAGGTCCACACCCCGTCATCTAATAGTAAAATTTACAAGTCTTAGCAACAAAGAGAAAATCCTGAAAGCAGCCTGGGATGAGAAATCTGTAACATACAATGGTAAAAATATTAGATTGGCAGCAGACTAATTCACAGAGACCTGGCAGTCCAGAAAGAACTGGCATGATATATTCAGAACACTAAACGAGAAAAACATGCAGCCAAGAATACTATATCCAGCTAGGTTATCATTGAAAATAGAAGGAGAGATAAAAACCTTCCAGGGCAAACAAAAACTGAAAGAATTTGCAAACAACAAACCAGCTCTACAGGAAATATTGAAAGGGGTCCTCTAAGCAAAGAGAGACCCTAAAAGTAGTAGATCAGAAAGGAACAGAGACAATATACAGTAACAATCACCTTACAGGCAATACAATGGCACTAAATTCACATCTCTCAATAGTTACCCTGAATGTAAATGGGCTATATGCCCCAATCAAAAGACACAGGGTTTCAGAATGGTCATTCTGAAAAAAACAAAACCCATCAATATGCTGCCTACAAGAAACTCATTTTAGACCTGAAGACACCTCCAGATTGAAAGTGAGGGGGTGGAAAACAATTTACCATGCTAATGGACATCAGAAGAAAGCTGGGGTGGCAACCCTTATATCAGATCAATTAGACTTTAAGCCAAAGACTATAATAAGAGATGAGGAAGGACACTATATCATACTCAAAAGGTCTGTCCAGCAAGAAGATCTAACAATTTTAAATATCTATGCCCCTAACATGGGAGCAGCCAACTATATGAACCAATTAATAACAAAATCAAAGAAACACATTGACAATAATACAATAATAGTAGGGGACTTTAACACTCCCCTCACTGAAATGGACAGATCAACAAGGAAATAAAGGTCTTAAATGACACACTGGACCAGATGGACATCACAGATATATTCAGAACATTCCATCCCAAAGCAACAGAATACACATTCTTCTCTAGTGCATATGGAACATTCTCCAGAATAGATCACATCCTGGGTCATAAATCAGGTCTCAACTGGTATCAAAAGATTGGGATCATTCCCTGCATATTTTCAGACCACAATGCTCTGAAGCTAGAACTCAATCACAAGAGGACGTTTGGAAAGAACCCAAATACATGGAGACTAAACAGCATCCTTCTAAAGAATGAATGGGTCAACCAAGAAATTAAAGAAGAATTGAAAAAAATCATGGAAACAAATGATAATGAAAATACAACCATTCAAAATCTGTGGGACACTGCAAAGGCAGTCCTGAGAGGAAAATATATAGTGATACAAGCCTTTCTCAAGAAACAAGAAAGGTCTCAAATACACAACCTAACCCTACACCTAAAGGAGTGCAAGAAAGAACAACAAAGAAAGCCTAAACCCAGGAGAAGAGAAATCATAAAGATCAAAGCAGAAATCAATGAAATAGAAATCAAAAAGACAATAGAACAAGTCAACGAAACTAGGAGCTGCTTCTGTGAAAGAATTAATAAGATTCATAAACCCCTGGCCAGACTAATCAAAAAGAAAAGAGAAAGCACCCAAATAAATAAAATCATGAATGAAAGAGGAGAGATCACAACCAACACCAAAGAAATACAAACAATTATAAGAACATATTATGAGCAACTCTATGTCAACAAATTTGACAATCTGGAAGAAATGGATGCATTCCTACAGACATATAAACTGCCAAAACTGAACCAGGGAGAAATAGAAAACCTGAACAGACCCATAACCAGTAAGGAGATTGAAAAAGTCATCAAAACTCTCCAAACAAACAAAAGCCCAGGGCCACATGGCTTCCCAGGGGAATTCTACCAAACATTTAAAGAAGAATTATATCCTATTCTCCTGAAACTGTTCCAAAAAATAGAAATGGAAGGAAAACTTCCAAGCTCATTTTAGGAGGCCAGCATCACCTTGATCCCAAAACCAGACAAGGATCCCATCAAAAAAGAGAATTACAGACCAATATCCTTGATGAACAGAGATGCAAAAATTCTCACCAAAACACTAGCCAATAGGATCCAACAGTACATTAAAAGGATTATTCACCACGACCAAGTGGGATTTATTCCAGGGCTGCAAGGTTGGTTCAACATCCACAAATCAATCAGTGTGATATAATACATTAATAAAAGAAAGAACAAGAACCATATGATACTCTCAATAGATGCTGAAAAAGCATTTGACAAAGTACAGCATCCCTTCCTGATCAAAACTCTTCAAAGTGTAGGGATAGAAGGCACATACCTCAATATTATCAAAGCGATCTATGAAAAATCTAATGCAAATGTCATTCTCAATGGAGAAAAACTGAGAGCTTTTCCGCTAAGGTCAGGAACATGGCAGGGATGCCTGTTATCACCACTGCTATTCAACATAGTACTAGAAGTCCTAGCCTCGGCAATCAGACAACAAAAAGAAATTAAAGGCATCCAAATTGGCAAAGAAGAAGTCAAACTATCACTCTTTGCAGATGATCTGATACTATATGTGGAAAACCCAAAAGGCTCCACTCCAAAACTGCTAGAGCTTGTACAGGAATTCAGTAAAGTGTCAGGATATAAAATCAATGCACAGAAATCAGTTGCATTTCTTTACACCAACAACAAGACAGAAGAAAGAGAAATTAAGGAGCCAATCCCATTTACAATTGCACCCAAAACCATAAGATACCTAGGAATAAACCTAACCAAAGAGGCAAAGAATCTATACTCAGAAAACTATAAAGTACTCATGAAAGAAATTGAGGAAGACACAAAGAAATGGAAAAATGTTCCATGCTCATGAATTGGAAGAACAAATATTGTGAAAATGTCTATGCTACCTAAAGCTATCTACACATTTAATGCAATGCCTATCAAAATCCCATCCAGTTTTTTCAAAGAAATGGAACAAATAATCCTAAAATTTATATGGAGCCAGAAAAGACCTCGCATAGCCAAAGGAATATTGAAAAAGAAAGCCAAAGCTGGTGGCATCACAATTCTAGACTTCAAGCTCTATTACAAAGCTGTCATCATCAAGACAGTATGGTACTGGCACAAAGATAGACACATAGATCAATGAACAGAATAGAGAGCCCAGAAATAGACCCTCAACTCTAGGGTCAACTAATCTTCAACAAAGCAGGAAAGAATGTCCAGTGGAAAAAAGACAGCCTCTTCAACAAATGGTGTTGAGAAAATTGGACAGCCACATGCAGAAGAATGAAACTGGACCCTTTCCTTACACAACACACAAAAATAGACTCAAAATGGATGAAGGACCTCAATGTGAGAAAGGAATCCATCCAAATCCTTGAGGAGAACACAGGCAGCAACCTCTTCCACCTCAGCCGCAGCAACTTCTTCCTAGGAACAACGCCAAAGGCAAGGGAAGCGAGGGCAAAAATAAACTATTGGGACTTCATCAAGATCAAAACTTTTGCACAGCAAAGGAAACAGTCAACAAAACACAAAAATTAAAAGAACTTGCAAACACCAAACCAGCCCTACAGGAAATATTGAAAGAGGTCCTTTAAGTAAAGAGAGAGCCTAAAAGCAACAGACAAGAAAGGAACAGAGACAGTATACAGTAACAGTCAACATACAGGCAATATGATGACACTAAATTCATAGCTTTTGATAATACCCTGAATGTAAGTGGGCTAAATGCCCCAATCAAAAGACACAGGGTATCAGAGTGGATAAAAAAACAAGACCCATTGATATACTGTCATTAAGAAACTCATTTTAGACCCCAAAACATCTCCAGATTTAAAGTGAGGGAGTGGAAAACAATTTACCATGCTAGTGGACATCAAAAGAAAGCTGGGGTAGCAATCCTTATATCAGGTAAATTAGATTTTAATCCAAAGACCATAATAAGAGATGAGAAAGGACACTATATCATACTTAAAGGGTCTGTCCAACAAGAATATCTAACAATTTTAAATATCTATGCCCCAACATTGGAGCAGCCAATTATATAAACCAATTAATAACAAAATCAAAGAAACACATCGACAATAATACAATAATAGTAGGGGACATTAACATCCCCCCTTACGGAAATGGACAAATCATCTAAGCAAATGACCAGCAAGGAAATAAAGGCTTTAAATGACACACTGGGCCAGATGGACATCACAGATATATTTAAAACACTCCATCCTAAAACAACAGAATACACATTCTTCTCTAGTACGCATGGAACATTCTCCAGAATAGATCACATCCTGGGCCACAAATCAAGTCTCAACTGGTACCAAAAGATTGGGAGGATTCCCTGCATATTTTCAGACCACAATGGAACTAGAACTCAATCACTGGAGCAAAATTGGAAAGAACCCAAATACTTGGAGACTAAAGAGCATCCTACTAAAAAATGAATGGGTCAACCAGGAAATTAAAGAAGAATTTTTAAAATTAATGGAAACAAATGAAAATGAAAACACAATTGTTCAAAATCTTTGGGACACAGCAAAAGCGTCCTGAGAGAAAAGTATATAGCAATACAAGTCTTTCTCAAGAAACAAGAAAGGTCTCAAATACACAACCTAACCCTACACCTAAAGGAGCTGGAGAAAGAACATCAAAGAAAGCCTAACCCCAGTAGGAGAAGAGAAATAATAAAGATCAGAACAGAAATCATTGACATAGAAAACAAAGAACAGCAGAACAAATCAACGAAAACTAGGAGGTTCTTTGAAAGAATTAATAAAATTGATAAACCCCTGGCCAGCCTTATCAAAAAGAAAAGAGAAAGGACCCACATTAATAAAATCATGAATGAAAGAGGAGAGAGCACCACCAACACCAAAGAAATACAAACAATTATAAGAACATATTATGAGCAACTATACACCAGCAAATTTGATAATCTGGAAGAAATGGATGCATTTCTAGAGACATATAAACTACCAAAACTGAACCAGGAAGAAACAGAAAACCTGAACAGACCCATAACCAGTAAGGAGATTGAAATGGTCATTAAAAATCTCCCAACAAACAAGAGCCCAGGGCCAGCTTCCCAGGGGAATTCTACCAAACATTTAAAGAAGAATTAATACCCATTCTCCTGAAACTGTTCCAAAAAATAGAAATGGAAGGAAAACTTCCAAACTCATTTTATGAGGCCAGCATCACCTTGATCCCAAAACCAGACAAAGACCCCATCAAAAAGGACAATTACAGACCAATATCCTTGATGAACATGGATGCAAAAATTCTCACCAAAATACTAGCCAATAGGATCCAACAGTACATTAAAAGGATTATTCACCATGACCAAGTGGGATTTATTCCTGGGCTGCAAGGTTGGTTCAAACATCCACAAATCAATCAATGTGATACAATTCATTAATAAAAGAAAGAACAAGAACCATATGATACTCTCAATAGGTGCTGAAAAAGCATTTGACAAAGTACAGCATCCTTTCTTGATCAAAACTCTTTAAAGTGTAGGGATAGATGGTACATACCTCAATATCATCAAAGCCATCTATGGAAAACCCACAGCAATATCATTCTCAATAGGAAAAAATTGAGAGCTTTTCCCCTAATGTCAGGAACATGGCAAGGATGTCCACTATTGCCACTGCTAATCAACATAATCCTAGAAGTCCTAGCCTTGGCAATCAGACAACAAAATGAAATAAAAGGCATCTGAATCAGCAAAGAAGAAGTCAAACCCTAACTCTTCGCAGATGATATGATACTTTATGTGGAAAACCCGAAAGGCTCCAACTCCAAAACTGCTAGAACTCATACAGGAATTCAGAAATTGTCAGGATATAAAATCAATGTACAGAAATTGTTGCATTTCTATACTCCAACAACAAGACAGCAGAAAGAGAAATTAAGGAGTTGATCCCATTTACAATTGCACCCAAAACCATAAGATACCTAGGAGTAAACCTAACCAAAGAGGCAAAGAATCTATACTCAGAAAACTATAAAGTACTCATGAAAGAAACTGAGGAAGACACAAAGAAATGGAAAAATGTTCTATGCTCATGGATTGGAAGAACAAATATTGTTCTATGCTACCTAAAGCAATCTACACATTTAACACAATTCCTATCAAAATACCATCAATTTTTTTTCAGTGAAATGGAACAAATAATCCTAAAATTTATATGGAACCAGGAAAGACCCCAAATAGCCAGAGGAATGTTGGAAAAAAAAAAGTTGGCAACATCACAATTCCAGACTTCAAGCTCTATTACAAAGCTATCATCATCAAGACAGTATGGTACTGGCACAAAAACAGACACATAGATCAATGGAACAGAATAGAGAGCCCATAAATGGACCCTCAACTCTATGGTCAACTAATCTTCAACAAAGCAGGAAAGAATGTCCAATAGAAAATAGACAGTCTCTTCAACAAATGGTGTTGGGAAAATTGGACAGCCACATGCAGAAGAATGAAACTGGACCCTTTCCTTACACCACACACAAAAATAGATTCAAAATGGATGAAAGACCTCAATGTGAGACAGGAATCCATCAAAGTCCTTGAGGAAAACACAGGCAGCAACCTCTTCGACCTCAGCTGCAGCAATTACTTCTTAGAAACATCACCAAAAGCAACAGAAGCAAGGGCAAAAATTAGCTACTGGGACTTCATCAAGATCAAAATCTTTTGCACAGCAAAGGAAACAGTCAACAAAACCAAAAGACAAATGACAGAATAGGAGAAGATATTCACAAATGACATATCAGATAAAGGGCTAGTATCCAAAATCTATAAAGAACTTATCAAACTGAACACCCAAAGAATAAATAATCCAATCAAGAAATGGGCAGAAGACATGAACAGACATTTCTGCAAAGAAGACATCCAAATGGCCAACAGACACAAGGAAAAGTGCTCAACATCACTCAGCATCAGGGAAATACAAATCAAAACCACAGTGAGATACCACCTCACACCAGTCAGAATGGCTAAAATTAACAAGTCAAGAAATGACAGATGTTGGTGAGGATGTGGAGAAAGGGGAACTCTTCTACACTGCTGGTGGGAATGCAACCTGGTGAAGCCACTCTGGAAAACAGTATGGAGGTTTCTCAAAAAGTTGAAAATAGAGCTAGCCTGCAACCCAGCAATTGCACTACTGAGTATTTACCCTAAAAATACAAATGCAGTGATCCAAAGGGGCATGTGCACCCGAATGTTTATAGCAGCAATGTCCTCAATAGCCAAACTATGGAAAGAACCTAGATGTCCATCAATACATGAATGGATAAAGAAGAAATGGTATAAATATACAATGGAATACTACACAGCCATCAAAAGAAATGAATTCTTGCCATTTGCAATGACGTGGATGGAACTAGAGGGTATTATGCTGAGCAAAGTAAGTCAATCAGAGAAAGACAATTATCATATGATATCTCTGATATGAGGAATTTGAGAGGCAGGGCACAGGGAGGAGTCATGGGGGTAGGGAGGGAAAAAAATGACACAAGATGGGATCAGGAGGGAAACAAACCATAAGAGACTTAATTTCATGAAACCAACTGAGGGTTGCTGGGGGATGGGGGTTAGGGAGAGGGTGGTTGGGTTGTGGACATTGAGGAGGGTATGTGCTATGGTGAGTGCCATGAAATGTGTAAGCCTGAAGATTCACAGACCTGTACCCCTGGGGCAAATAATACACTATATGTTATTTTTTTTTAAAGATTTTATTTATTTATTTGAGAGACAGAGGTCACAGCTAGGCAGAGAGGCAGGCAGAGAGAGAGGAAGGGAAGCAGGCTCCTTGCTAAGCAGAGAGCCCGACGTGGGGCTCGATCCCAGGACCCTGGGATCATGACCTGAGCCGAAGGCAGAGGCTTTAACCCACTGAGCCACCCAGGCGCCCCTATATGTTAATTTTTTTAAAAAAATTTTAATCCCTTACCAGGACTGGAGCTCTACTATGTATCATTCTTGGTTTCTGTTTTAAGAAATTCAGTAAACTGGGATGCCTGGGTGGCTCAGTGAGTTAAGCGTCTGCCTTCAGCTCAGGTCATGACCCCAGGATCCCGGGATCCTAGAGCCCCCAATCAGGCTCCTTGCTCAGGAGGGAGCCTGCTTCTCCTTCTACCTGCAGCTCTCCCTGCTTGTGCTTTCTCTCTCTGACAAAAAATAAATAAATAAATAATCTTTAAAAAAAAAGAAAAAAAAGAAATTCAATACACTGGACAAAGGGGAAAGAGGAGTCCTCCCTTCTCCTTCCAGGCAAAGGACTAAATCTTTTGCATTTTGCACCCCCTTTACAGGGCTCAGCACTCCCAAAGTGTTCATTGTGTGATAAACTCTGGGTGTTTCTGAAAATATGGACAGACCATAGACAATCTCAGGCATTATGCTAAGCTAAAAATACTACAGCCTCTTCACTGTCAAAGATCAATTATAATCTATTAGTTCAACAATTTTCATCCCATCAAAATTTAAAAATAAAAGGATTTTACATGACTAATGAGCTACTCTGCTCCACGGACTCATAATCTGCATTTTAAAGTATCTATATTCACAAGCACAGGGTGAACTGAACCTCATTGGTGTTATTGTTTCTGACTTTCTAGTAATTAATGGGAATTTCTCAAATTGTCTGAATCGCTATTTAAATGATTTATATAATGGACCTTCAGAGTTGCTGTTACAATCTATCACGTTGTAATGAAGTAACTTAGGTGTGTTTATTACCAATTTATAGCGAGAATGGCAGACTGGAGGTTATAAAACTTTTTTTCCTCCAGGTTTCCTTACTGTTCTACCATTCTGTGATTGGAATAAATAGGATATATCTTAACCCATGAGACATTTGCAGTTTGAAGCCATAGATATTTTATTTGGGGCGCTGGCCAGTCCCTTGTGATTTATGGCATTATTTCATTACAAATTGCTGTAAGGACAACCATCGCTCACCCATGAGGTGTTGTGCATTTACTCATAAATTTTCAGGAATGAGACAGTGTATGTGCCAGGAATGATAGAATACTGTTTACTTTTCCCTCCTCTGACTCTTAAAACAAAAGGATGCTTTAGGAAATGGGGTTTAGGAGTCCAGCCTGAGAAAGAGGGACTAGTCCACACTAGCATGTGCATATCTTAGGTGTAAGGCAAAGCAGAGACATCCACTATCTCTGCTGAACTTTAAATAAAAGAAGAGGAATAATATTCGTACTATCTCTGCATTAGTACAATCAGAAATCTACAGTAATGGAGCAGAGTTCCTGCAGAAATATAAATCCTCTAGGGTTAAGACAAAGCCTTATTCAAATTTGGGATTCCATAAGTCTATTGAGTTTAGCACCGGCAAAAGGTAGTTGTTCAATAAACTTGAAATTTGAGTTACTCTCTACAAGAGTTTAAATTGTGAAATAAATATTTGACAAATAAGAAATCTGTATTTGAAGGGTACATACAAGAGGTACATACTTGTGCAATTGTGAAATATTTGTAATACGATTTGAGGTATTGAGCATAAAGCCATCTTGCATTCTGGATCTTTTCATTATCTTTCACATTTCTCAAATATTGCAAAAATGCAAAATGATGATTTTTCATCTGACTTGTTTTGAGAGACTGTAAAGAAATAACCTTCTTAAAAATAGAGAATGCTAGGTAATGATTAACAAATACAGGTATTTCTTAATACAGCAAACTCAAATGTATGACATATGGATTCTCCTAGATTTTTGTGCATTAGAAATTTTAATAAAAAATGTTTCAAGTTAGAATGATTGGGTTTTTCTTGTTGGTTATGTTACACAGAGATTCATCCAGAAATGTGAGACCCTCAAAGCATTTTGTTCTATTGAGGCATTAAATTTCTTACAATATATTCTTTCCTTTTGGGTTCATTTGTTGTCTTCCATCCAAAATATTTTACAAGTTTGTTTATCAGGACATCAAATTAAAACTCTTCTTTATCTTTGCATGTCTGAAAATGTCATTTTTTCCTTAATACATTTACCAGGAATAATTTGCATATAACAAACTTCTTTCATTTAGATGAGTTTCATTGAATGTAAATGCTCCTAACACCACCACTATAGTCAAGACACAGGGGTGCCTGGGTGTCTCAGTCAGGTAAACATTGATTGATGTGTCCCTCAACTGATACGTGGATAAAGAAGATGTGGTATATATATATATACACAATGAAATACTAGTCACCCATAGAAAAGTATGAAATCTTGCCATTTGCCACAACAGGGAGGGAGCTAAGAGTATAAAGCTAATTGAAATAAGTTAGTCAGAGAAAGACAAATACCATATGATCTCACTCATGTGTGGAATTTAAGAAACTAAAACAAACAAGCATAGGGGGAAAAGGAGAGAGAAAGGTTAACCAAGAAACAGACTCAACTACAAGAACACACTGATGGTTATGAGAGGTGGGGGGCGATGGGTGAAACAGGTGATGGGGATGAAGGAGTACACTTGCTGGGATGAGCACTGGGTGATGTACAGTGTTCAACTATTCTATTATACTGCATGTTAACCAATTTAAATAAAAATTTTTTTAAATGTTTATATTTTAAAATAATGTAAAAATAGAGGCACCTGGGTGGCTCAGTCAATTGACCATGGCTCTTGATTGCAGCTAAGGTCATGGTCTCAGGGTTGTGAGATGGAGCCCCACATCAGGCTCCATGCTGGGCTTAAGATTCTATCTCTCCTCCTGCCCCTCCCACCCAACCTTCCCCTCTCTCTCCGTCTCTAAAAAAAAAAAAGACATATCCATTACCCCCCAAAGATTCATTGTGCCCCTTTGCCCTCCATTCCCCATGTCAACCTCAGCCCTAGGCAACCACGGATCTGCTTTATGTCACTACAGATTATTTGACAGTGCATACACTTTTGTATCTGACTTCTTTCATTCAGCATGACTTGAAAAACATGTTCTGCATATTTGAATACTTTGTTCCTTTTGACTTCTATGTAATGTTCCACATGAAGAATATATTACATATTATGTATCTACTCACTGATAATATTTGGGGTTATTTCCAGATTGTGGCTATTGTGATTAAATCTGTCATCAACATTTGTATAAGTATTAATGTAGATATGTTTTTGTTTCTTTGGGGTAAATACCTAAGAGTGGAATGCCTGGATATATGATCATGTAAGTTTATGTTTAACTTCTAAGAAACTGCCAGATTTCTGAAGTGGTTGAATCATTTTGTATTCTCAGTAGCAGTTCACGAGAGTTCTACTCTCGTACCAAGATACCTTGGTACAAGAGTCCAAGTCCTTGTCAACACTTGGTATTGTCAGTCTTTAATTTTAGCTCTTCTGTAAGTAGTGGTTTCTCACTATGGATTTGGTGGTGGTGGTGGTGGTTGGTTTCTTTTGCATTTCCTTGATGGCTACTCATACTACTAAGCATCTGTTCATGTGTTCACCGACCACTCATTTATCTTCTTTTGAAACATGTTTGTAAAAATAATCTTTTTGTTTTGTATTGCGTTGTCTTTTTGTTACTGAATTGTAAGCATTCTTTATATATTCTGTATAGAAGCATTTTAAAGGCAAATGGGTAGCAAATATCTTCCTTCTATTCTCTAGCTTTTCTTTTTCTTAGTGGCATTTTTAAAGAGCAAGAGTTTTTCATTTTTATTAAGTTCAATTTATCAATTTTCTCCTTTATATTCATGCTTATCTGTGTCCTTTCTGAGAAAGTTTTGTCTTTCTTAAATTCAAAAAGATTTTTCCCTATGTTTTTTTTTCCCATATTCTTCCAGTTTTGTAGTGTTAGCTTTTCTATTTTGTTTTGTGTTAGGGTTTCGTGTGGCTTTTGGTTTTGTTGTTATTGTTGTTGTTGTTTTAGGGTTTTTTGTTTGTATTTTACAACTATTCTGAAAAGATAATTTAACTAGGTGCAGAAATCTAGTTTGGCAGTTGTTTTCTCTCAGCACCTGAATCTCTAAGCATCTGAATCTTGATCGCAACTCAGGACTTGATCTCAAGGTTGTGTGTTTAAGCCCTTTCGTTGGGCTACATGCTGGGTGTGGAGCCTAATTAAAATCTATATTATTTCATATATATATGCATATATATACACATATACTTTATACACACACATATATATACACAGATGTATTATATATATATATATATATATATATATATGCACACATGTATATTGCATCCTTCCCATGTCTGCTATAGTCTGCCAAGAATACCTATTAGCAACAATTTATAATTTCCCAACTTGCCCTCTACATCCCTCTTATAATTCCTTTCATAGTTCATTGTTCTTTATCTCTCAATGTTGCATTCCAGGTGCCTTGCAAATTTCTAGCTTCCATCTCACTTTCTTCTACTATATCCAATTCAATATTTCATTTATAGGGGCCGTTTTTTTTATTTCAACGACTATATTTTTCATTTCCAAGATTTCTGACTCATTTATATTTATATCCATTTTTCTTGATGTAATTGCCTATTTAATTCATGTTTTGTTTGTTTTTGCTGTTTTACCTTATGAAAGGTTGTAAATGTATTTATTTTAAAGTAAGTTTCAGATTTTTGTACAATTTATAGCAATGCCTCCAGCCAATAGATCTGACAGGTCCAAGTCGGTTGTGACTATTTGTTTCCCATGGCCACCCATTCAATTTCTCAGGCTCCCCTGGAATGAAGGGAGGCCATGTGACCCAGTTCTGTCCGACAAGGTATAATGGAGAGTCCGCTTGGGAGCATCTGGGATGCATTCAGGATGGGGAGCTGAACCAGCCATCTTACAACTGTAAAGCAACAAACAACAAAAGGAGCAGAAAAGACAAAGAGAGGGTTTGGATCCACAATGGCGTTGTTGAGCTGCGAGACAATCCTGAGATAGCTTGCCTTCAGTTCTTATTATTAAAAAAGAAAATAAGAGTCTGTATAGTGTAGCACACAATTATTTGCTGCTAAAATCATTCTAAACCAGTAGAGTAGTTGCTTCCCCTCCCCATGGTGGTGGGATGCCTCAGCCTAGCTCCCAGGAGATCTGCAGCTCAGAAGTACAGCGCCACCTGCTGGGTCTTTGTTGTTCCTGACCCCCAGCATGGACGAACCAGGTCCACCTCCCGGTCTTGCAGGATCCTGAGTCCACCCTCTGCCATAGGTCAGAGCTGTTAAGGCTGAAACTCCACATGGGCTGGTTGAAATTCTTGCAGCTTCCAGTCGCACTCCCAGCATGGGCTTCCTGACGGGCACCTCTAGTAGGACTCACCACTCACCTACCCTTGCTCCCCTCCCACTTGGAAATCCTCTATCCCAAATTTGCTCCCTCTACCCCTCCTCAGGCCTCCACACTCAGCTAACCTGACTGCTTTGGGGCTCTACTCCCCACTGGTCCTGGGAGGTTTCCCTCCTTCCCTTTAGCACAGCTATGCCATTCTAACTTTTGTTTATAAGTCATTCCTGTATGTGTGAGACATAATTTTCCACATTTATTCCCTTTGACAAGTTGCCTGAAGTCCACCCCAATGCATTTTTTAAATTATTGTATTGTTATATTTGGGATTCTTACAAATAGGCTTATTCTTATAAAAGCTTGGAATTGCAAAAACGTGTAAAAATAAAAATCAACATTATCCCACCCCAACTGTTAACATTTTGATGTGTTTCTTTCTAGTCTTTTTTCTATGCATATTGATAAACACATTGTTTTATAAGACTGTAGTGCTAATGTAATACCCAGCATTATAACTTGCTTTTTTTCACTTAATATATTACTGGCATTCTCTTACGTGTGTGTGTGTGTGTGTGTATATATGTATTTGTATATAATGTTTATAAAATACATAAACACATGTCTATTAAATATATACATGATAATCTATATGTCTCTATATCACATAAACCATAGACATCTACCATACTTTTCTTACTCCTCTATTATGGATATTTGTTGTTTTTCATTTGTACCTACTATACATACTGTAGCGTCATAAATATTTCAATATTTCCTTAGGATAAAGTGCTAGAAATAGGATTACCAAGACAAAAGACATGAACATTTTTAAATATATATACACATTGCCAAAGCTCTCGCCCAACAAATGTTCATCCTCTCAAACTCTGAGTGTAATGCTGCTTTAAATTTGCCAATTTGGTAGATAAAAAAGTCTCCGTGTTCTTTTAATTTACATTTCTTTGATGCTCATAAGTTTGAATATTTTTCATATGTTAATTAGCCATTTGTCTTTCCTTTCAGTGCATCTTAAATAAGATTGTATTTACTTACAACTTTGCAAAACCAGTTATTTCACAAATCAAACCAAAACACCTGATTATGCATAGTAAGTGTATAAACCAGCCTCCAAAGAGTCCATGATGGTATTTGTCTTATAAAGGATCTCCCGCTCACGCAAGTTGAAATGTCTTCTTCATTGTACTTCGGGTCCAAATTATAGTTAGGCTCTGTCTTTAGGTAAATCACAATCAAGGGGAAAGGAGTAGAGAGAAGATATGAATATAAACACAAGGGACCAAATTATAGATAGACAGAGACAGCTGAACCTTTGTAGATATAGATGTATACAAATGAGTATGTATTTGTCTACAAATAATTCATACATAATTAACCACAAGTGTGGATGATTTTTGATCTGTGAACTTCAATATAATTACCATAATCTCTGGTCATGCGCAAATTTGTTTTCGAAATCTATTAAAACCCCAGTTGAGGGGTGCCTGTGTGGCTCAGTCAGACTCTTAGTTTTGGCTCGGGGCATGATCTCTGGGTCATGAGATCAAGCCCTACATTGGGCCCCACACGCTCAGCGTGGAGTCTACTTTGAGATTCTCTCTCCCCCTCATCTGCCCCTCCTTGCTCTCTGGAAGAAAGAAAGAAATATATATTTTTTTAAATGCAGTTGGTATACCCATTTGAAAATTCTACCAGCCACCATTTTATCTCAAAAACTACAAGTCAGGGGGCGCCTGGGTGCCTCAGTGGGTTAAAGCCTCCACCTTCGGCTCAGGTCATGATCTCAGGGTCCTGGGATCAAGTCCCGCATCGGGCTCTCTGCTCAGCAGGGAGCCTGCTTCCTCCTCTCTCTCTCTGCCTGTCTCTCTGCCTACTTGTGATTTCTATCTGTCAAATAAATAAATAAAATCTTTAAGAAAAAAAAAAACTACAAGTCAGGCCTAAGCTCTGTCTTCCAATGAGCTAAAGACAAGTGTTATGCGGTTAATTATGAAGAATCATCAATTCGTATTCTCAATAAAGCAACAGGCATTGAATACTGTTTATAGAAACTGAAATGCTAAAGCATTCAGGGAGATCATTAGAGGAAATGAGTCTGAATGTAGGTTTTGAGAAGGTGGGGCGGTCTTCTGAGCAGAGGAGTAAAAAAGGCTTTATGTTCAGAAAGACAGGAGGCAGTGGTTATATATAAGGGTTCAGGAGACCCACAGGGTTCAAATCCCTCTCCACCGTGCTCCCAGCATGTCCTCTGCAGTAAGCACCTCATGGTCTCACTCCAGGATTTAACAGCATGCACAAAGTCATATGGTAGAGATTCATAGTTGTATCTCTCATCACTATTCCAATAGCAGTGTAAGGATCACCAGGAGGCTGGACAACGACACTGGTGAGAAACGTGGCAGGGATGGGGTAAAGCAGGTGAATGGGGTTCCTGACCCTAGGAGGGCTACTGGGAGCTGGAGCCAAGCCTTGAGACCACAAGGTGGTCTTAGAGTGATGCAGGAGGCAGGTAGGTTCCTTCAAGGTTCATGGGGCATGACATGATGAAAACAACTGAGAGACTCTCCCCATCACTCCAGTGAAAACAGCATGCCTGGAAGTGTTTTACCACATAATGAAAATTCACCTGTCACCTTGCAGGAGACTGTGACCTCACAGGATAAACAGGACCCTAGGGCCCAGCTCCAGGTGGGGAGCCAAATTCAGGCTGCTGCAGCAGACTGCCAAGGAGCCAGGGTCAGTTTGCTAAAATGTCTCTTTTATAGTGACTTATCAAAATTGAGGTATGCTGCTGAGTAGAGACAGGAAGTAGCTATAGTGGGGCTGAGTGCTTAGACCCAGGCCATTACATTTCTGAATGCAATCCTATGTTTATCATGAATAATCAGGCATTGCTGTCTTTGTCTGACTGAGGTTCTAGCTTCGCTGATGACGCGTGTCTTCCTGCTCTACCAGTCACTCTGAGCTTCCCAGGGCATCCCAACATCACCATATTTCAAGACACCCAAGTCTACTAAATAATGTGCCAAGGGGAATAGTTTGAGTTAAAATACTACAGTTTGTAATGCTTTTTAGAAGTCTGTGCCTCTCCCTCCAGGTAAGGAGAGAAACCCTGCGTACAAACACTCCAACCCAAGTCATAAACATGCCTCCCATTTGCCACTTTATGTGAAGGTCTTATATTAATGCAGAGTTAGGGAAAATGCTCTCCCAGCTTTTGTTGGGTTCCTATTTGAAATGATTTTTAATTCCTTTCTTTCTTGGGGTTCCTGGGTGGCACAGTCAGTTAAGCACCCAACCTTGGTTTCAGCTCAGGTTGTGATCTCAGGGTCGTGAGACTGAGCCCCAGGCTCAGCAGGCAATCTGCTTGGGATCCTCTCTCCTCTTTCTGCCCCTCCCGCTTGTGAGCTCTCTCTCTCTCTCAAAAGAAATAAATAAATCTTTAATTCCTTTCTTTCCTCTTCTAGTCTACTCCTTTTTGCCATTGCACATAACTGAATTATGTGAACATTCATGCTAACAGGCCAATTTCTTAACACACTTCTTTTTCTTCCCTCAGTGGAGACCCAGAAAAATTATAACCGATGAGTGAAGATGAAAATTTGACCTAATATTTCAACCACTATTTTAAATGCATCTCTTGATCATTACCAAAATATCTCACTGAAGAATTAACCCAAAGAACGTTATTCTTCCTTTTTTTTAGAAATTTTAATCATTTGTTCTTATAGTTTTGTTAACATAGATTAGTATAGTTGCTTCTTAAATAGGAAAGAATCATTGCAGGGTCAGAGAAGGAACTAGGTGTGACCTAGGTGTGGACACAAGTTAAATCTTGGAACCTTAGGTATCTGGTCTATAAGAGGGCATCAATAATAGTAATACTTGTTTCTAGTATGAAACATCTAGCATGATTTTGGCAGAACTAATATTATATATATTATCTATTATATACATAATAAGTATTCTGTAACTTTACATGTAATATGTAGTATTATATATGTTATATAATGTAACAGAAAAAGAGAAGCTCATTGCCTAACATGCTGTAAGCATACAGTCATTGTCTTCATGGTCTCTCTGGGGATCACGACCACCCTTCTGATCCCCACTACAGAAGTCCCCTCTGAACCTTAAGAAATACTTACTGATGATGAGCCAGTATGTGTGATCAGTTTTAAATGGACTTGCCTCATTCACAAACACAAGGGCTAGAATATGCAAAATAATGGCCAGAGGCCCCAGAAGCCCATTTCTGAATTTCATACGGACCACCCCTGATGCACAAATTCTTTCCCACTCCCACCTTTTGGTCAGAACCCACTCCCACCTTTTGTGATCTCTATGCCTCCTTCAGGGATGGGCCCCAGCTCCCAGGGAAGTCAGGATCTGCTTGTTTTTGTGGTCCACTTTGGACCCACCATTTTAGCTCCACCTCATGCTTCTCCCATGTCCTGATTCCAGCATGTCCCCTCCTCTCTCACCCTGTAGCTACAGAGGACACCCCATTCCCCTCCTGTCCATATAGGGGAGCCAACGGACAGTCAGACACTTTGGGACAGTGTTAGGTGTGGATTGGCCAAATAACACATAAGAATGACATCCACAAAGATCGAATCCAAGAGCGTCCCGGATGGTCTAGAACAAGGAGGGTTAGGGTCATCCTCAGCAGGGGCAAAGGGCAGGGTCAGAGCATGAAAGTGAAGTCACAGGTGGCTAAGTGAAAAGTGAGCACCCAGGACCAAGAGTCTAGACCTGGACAAAACCAGAAACTGTCTTCAGTCAAAGAGACATACATGCCTTCAGCCAAAGGTCCAGACCCAGCCCAGCCCAAAGGTCTACTTTAGTCAGAGAAGACCTGGGTGATCCCAGGGAGTTCAAGTACACCCACAGGTGGAAGACAGTATGAAAGGAGATGGCCTGGGGCGAGGCAGAGGACGCTCAGCCCTGCAGGTGCTGGAGTCAGGACAAGAACCCGGATGCTGAGGCCCTGCCTGGGTCTCTGTTACCGGGCACAAAGCTGTCATTTGAGGACCAAGGACAGATGAGCCGGGTCTCTGCAAAGGCTCCTATAGACAAAGGCACTGGTTGGACCTGAACACCAAGAAGCCAAAGCTGCACTTCCGCTTCTCGAGGGTCGGCTGCTCGAACAGACACTGGCTCTGGCTCTGGCTGACATCTGCAGGTTGCATGGGCTTCACTGACGAGCTCCCTGGGATGGAGGCCCAGCATCCACCCTGTCGGATGAAGCAAGGCTGGAAAAACTGAGTAAATGCGGCCCGAAGCCTAGGAGCACCGAGATTTCCCCACAGACCCTGCGTCTACCAGAGCAGGCGTCCCCGCCAGAGGCAGACGGTGTGGAAGGCTGCTGGGAAACCAGAGAAAGTTCCCAGGCCAGCGGCTGTCAGGGTGCCAGACAAGCCCGTCTGTCAGAGCCGCAGGAATTCAGAGGTGGCCAACGCTCCAGACTTCCCAGACCCCTCCTGGGGGTCTGGGCCAATCGGAAACACGTTAGCAGCCCCGTAAGACCCAGACCATGATCGGCGGGGAAGGGAGAAGTGGGTACTGCCAACCACAGCCAGTCTTGATGGTGGAGGGGACCATAAAATTCACTCGAAGGAACTGTTCTTGTTTTCCTTCCCAGAGCTGACTACACCAGGTAAGAACGGAGCTAAATCACATGCTTTCAGGCGCCCGTTCCTGGGCAGATCCTAATTTCTACTAGCCCACTGCCTTCTCTGTGCCCTCCACAGCAGACAAGCTCCCACTCAGTGCTGCTTTCTTAGTTGCCTCTTACTCTTACCTCCTCTTGACTCCATGACCAATTGTAGCTAGATTTTTCACCTAGACGAATGGCCGCTATTTGTCCCATTACCTCCATCTCTCGGGCTTTGACTGTACCAAACTTGCATCCAGCCTCTTAACTAAAGTTAGATTTAACGTGTGTCTCCGCTCTTAAGGTTTTGACAAGTTGGCTGCCCTTGCTTGAACTCCTATCTCCGCAAATACAAGATCTATTGGAAATCTGGACTTGTCACTTTTTCCCCCTGGGCAATCAACTATACAATCACAAGGAATGCTGGCTACTGCCATTACTGTAACTCTGGGGACCAGATGCCATATAACTGCTGAATTTAAAAAAAGGGGGGGTGCAGAAGAATAAGACTCATAAGTTAAGAAGCTGCCAGTCAGGAGCCCAGTCCTGCTGAGCCACTGACATCTAAAACACTTGGGTCTTAAAAGAGACATAAAGACTATTAGCATTATCAGCAAAAGCACTTGGGCCAACTCTATATTTGTATTCCTCAACCCAAATTCCTTTGAAAATGAAAGTAAAAAATAAAGCGATCCTCCTCATCATTTCCTCCAGACCTGGGAGTCTGTGTTAAAGAAAATCTGCTGACTCTGCTGCCTTTCACAAGGGTGCCGTGGGGGCGAGGAGAGGGGGGTGCTTGCATCTGGGGCGGCTAGGGGTCCTCATAGCCGGGCTTGGCCGGCACTTTCGATATTTTCTTTCTAACTTGCCTTTTTGCTGCTGCAGCTGGGCTCGTCAGCTTTCAGTACTAATGGGTTGTGATGGGGTGTCAGGGGAAGTCAACAATCAATGCTTGGGGAAAAAAAAATAGTGGGAGTGCAGGGGCCCATCACCGCTGACATGGCCAGGAAACGAAGTACAATGGCCTTCTTTTGCAGAAAAAGAGACGACGCATTCTGCACTGTGTTTTGCTTTTAAGATTAGTATGGATTTTTATCCTTTGATGACCGGACGGTCTGCTCATTCCCACTTTAAACTTGCCTATCAAAAACGTATATTCTGGTTTTTAAATAACCACTTTATGATACAGTTAAATTTGTAATTCACCCCGTGGGTCGCAGTTATTTCTTGCAGGAAGATAAAACAAGATAGGGAGATGTCTGCCGAAACAGAGGCAACAAGGACATGGTGGGAAAGGACTGCGGCCACCTCGAGAAGCAGGCCGCTGTTAGGAGGAGCTCATTCTGGCCCCAGTGTTGTGTGACATGAGAATGCCATTCCAGTAACACTCAGCGTGAGGATGTTAATGCAAAAACAGTAGTGCCCGATTGCAGTTTGCCTCCAGGGCAAGGAAGCTCACTGGAAAGGTCTCCTACTCATGATCCAGGTGAACCCGATTGTGACACCTGCATCAGAACACAGGAATAGGATTTGCGACATAGGTTGTCCTGCTCAAGTCACAGAGCCCGCCGGCCGTGGGGGAGGTGACTTAGTCCACAAGCAGTTGCAGCATCACCCATGAGAGCAAAGAATTTGCTAAATGAGGGTTCACTGTACCTATTTACATAGGAATCATATTTACGCCATGAACCCAAAGGAGCCATCAAGGAGAAATATTCTGAGAAGTTTTGTGTGATTCAGAATCAACCTCAAGAGTCACCTCCTGGTGTATTCACCTTGTGGACCCAGGGTCACATGACTTGGGTCTTCTCTTTTAAAAGTCCATCTGTATTCACCTTTCTTTGTAAAACTGAAAAATTTAGTTACAAGGAAAAATATGGACAGAAGGAATCTGACGTGGTCGTGAGATGAAAAGAAGCCTCACTAATCCCACATCCCTACCTGAGCCGCTCTTCCTTCCTGCACCGGACTCACAGTCTTCCTTGGCCCAATTAGTACTTTCAACTGCAGCCTTTCTGTATTATCAGGATGTTAATAAACAGAGCATTTTAATAATTGGAGGAAAATAACATAAGCTTAATCTTTAAAAAAACCACAATCCACCAGGAAGATGGAATAGACAGTTTTCCTAATCCTCCTGCTAATTACAATAAAAAATCCTGGATGGTACAAGTACTTCTAATTCTGTTTATGTATTTATAAATTAATAAACATATATTATTAATATATGATTCATATTCTTTTTACATATAATTTATGTATAAATATATAATTTGGGGTTTTTTTCTTTAGAGAGCACATGTGAGGTATGGGGAGGGACAGAGGGAGAGAGAGAATCTTTTTTTTTTTTAAGATTTTATTTATTTATTTGAGAGAGAGAGACAGCTGAGGGAGGAGCAGAGGGAATAAGGAACAAGCAGACTCTGCAGTCAGCACAGAGCCTGAGGCGGGGCTCAATCCCACAACCGTGAAATCATGACCTGAGCCGAAATCAAGAGTCAAATGTTTAACTGACTGAGCCACCCAGGAACCCTTATAATTTTGTTTTCATATATAAATATATATAATTTATTTACGTACATATAAATCAAACTTTAGAAGGCCCTGAGAAGTGGAGAGGAAAAGGCAGACCAACTACAACCTTGGGTCTTGAGGGCCACACGGTAGTGAGTTCCTTGGCTTTTCTTTTAGTCTCCTATATCCCAGGCTCGGAATTGGAGAAGCTGGCAACCCTTAAATCCAACTGACACAGATAAAAACAGTCCTAACAAAAACCCGTACTCTCCAACCAAAAGACCAGGAAAGGGGCAGCTCCATAAGACAGAAAGCACTTGAATAATGGCTGCTCTACTCCCACCAAACAGCACAGGAAATGCTCTGTGGAAAGGCAGAGTGGAAGCTACAGTTCCACCCTCTTGAGCCTGTGAAAAGGCACTGCAACACTTGCATCTGGCACCAGTTACAGAAGACCAAATAAGGAGCCAAGACATTCATCCCACCAACTGATAGTCAAACCCCCCACCCATCCCCATCCAGTGGTACCAGTGCAGTCTGTGAGGGGAGCCAGAATTCCACCCCAGCACCGCCCCTGCAGTGTCAGAGAAAACCAGCAAAAATAACAGGTTTAAGTAAGTCCCAGGGTCTCCCAGCATGATACAAATATGTCCTGGTGTCAACTGAAAATAATTCATCATCCCTAAAACCAGGGTGACCTTAAATTGAATGAAAGAAGACAATCAACAGATACCAACATCAAGATGACAGAGATGTTCAAATTATCTGACAACTTTAAAGCAGCCATGATAAAAATGCTTCAACAAACAATTAGCATCATGCCTGAAACAAATGAGAAAATGGAAAGTCTCAATACAGATAAGAAAGGAACGCAATTCCCCACACACAAATTTGACACCTTAGAGGACACGGACAACTTCCTCAAAAAAGAAAAAACAAAAACAAAGAAACAAACAAACAAAAAAACCTGCCACAACTCACCTAACATTAAGTGATGATTTTAAGAGCTATTCAGGAAATTGAATTCATAATTTTTAAATTCCCAAAAAGAAATGTCAAGACCCAGATGGTTTCACTGGATAATTCTACTAAATATTTAAGTAAGAGTTAACACCAATGTCACACCATCTCTTTCAGAAAACAAAAGAGAAGGAAACTCTCCCAACTGAGTTTATAATACCAGGCTTACCCAAATACTAAAGCAAAAAGAAGACAGTACAAAAAAAGCAAACCACAAACCGGTAATCCCTCATGAATACAGATGAGAAAGTCTTTAAAAAAAATACTAGCAAATAGAATTGAGCAATATATAAAAGAATGTATAATCATGACCAAGTGGGGCTGGTTCAATGTTTAAAAATCAATCAGTGTAATCCACCATATTAACAACCTAAAGAAGAAAAATCACAAAATCATATCAGTCGATACAGAAAAAAAGCATTTGGAAAAACTCTACATCCATTCATAAACTTTTAGGAAAAAAGCATTCTACCATGCTTCTATGATCAATTTTCTTCCTCCTCTTATGGGTATTATCTTGGGCAAATTACTTAATCTATCTGAGCTTTAATTTCCTCATCTGAAAAAAAGGGGGGGGTGATGTTATCTACCTCACTGAGCTGCTGGGTGAATTATTATTCTATATACTAATTATTAGTATTTCAAAACACACTTGTTGAACAATATTTTATGGAATGGTTTTTCCTGGTTTTGTACACTCTGAGCATTAGAACATGGCCTGCAAAGTTGGATAAGACCCTCTTAGTTCAAGTATCTACCTACGATAATATCTAAAAGTGCCCTTTAATTTAGAACATCATAGATGACCCAAAAACTTATGTTGTGCCTGAAGAAAGTGAAAACGAGTACCTTGTCTATTTCACTGCTCTGTTCATTTAGGCAACATTCTACATAACGAACTAGAATTGTTTTATAAGGATGGTCTGATACAACTTCTAATCACTCCTCAATAAGGGATCAGTGAAAATCTTTAAGCAACATAGGTAATATGAACAATAACAACAGCAGTGATAAAAGGAACTCTTTTGGTCTGGTCCACAATTTCCTCTTCCCTATATTTTCCAAATTCTGCTAATCCTCTGCTGTAGGTTGAATGCGGTTCCTTTCCCATGGCAAGTGTCAGGGGTAGACTCCTCCTTGTCTCATTGCCCTAATTACTATTTTCAGGAAAGTGTTGGTCTTTGCAAATGCGCTTGCTACATGCATATTTAAATACTGATTAAGGATGTCACCTCTACAAAGCCTGGGTTATCCTCCAACATACATCACAAAAATCTTACTGATGCAGAACAGCTCCCCTTCTGTCTGGCTTAGGGTGTTCCAGGCCTGCTCTGGAACCCCAGTGTTCTGAGGGTTCTGGTCTACCATCTCTGGGGTCCACCCCTGGCTTCTCCACAACAGGGCAGCCAGAGGAGGGGCCAATTCTGCAGTGTTGAGAGGAAGAAACTCTTTCTGTTTGGGGTCCAACCTAAAAATGGATCCCACCACCCCTCTTGAACCACATCTATATCTTGACATTTTGTGTATTATGATTAAATGTCTTCCCAAGTTGCCTGAGTTCAGAAGATTTACTATGTAGTCATTTTAGGCTTATCTTTGCACAGCCATAAATGCTCAACAAATACTGAGTGACTAAATAAATATCTTTTAGCATTGCAGGCCAGGCTGACCTGAGAGGATACATGTACACACACACACACACACACACACACACACTCACTCACTCACTCCAAACACATGAAAATGCTAGATAAACTTTTTTTTTAACACAAAGTCAAAAGCAAGGGAAGGAAATCCCCAGATGTCAGAAATGAGGAACAACTCAAAGAAAACAGAGTACAAGCTGAAGCCAAACATATGACCATGATGTTGTAAACAGATATAGTCCTAGTAGTCTAGGGACTGAGCTTTTTTTTCTCACTTATTATTGAATTTTCAGGTTTCTAGTTAAATTCCAGTTAGTTAACATACAGTATAATATCAGTTTCAGGAGTAGAATTCAGTGAATCCTCACTTACATACAACACCCAGTGCTCATCACAAGTGTCCACCTTAGTACCCATCCCCCATCTAGCCCATCTCCCCCACTCCCAGCAACCTTCAGTTTGTTCTCTATAGTCAAGAGTCTCTCTTATGGTCTTGCCTCCCTCTCTTTTTCTTTCCCACATGTTCATCTGTTTGTTTCTTAAATTCCACATATGAATGAAACCATATGGTATTTGTCTTTCACTGACTGACTTATTTGATGTAGCATAACACACTCTAGCTCTATCCACATCATTGCAAATGACCAGACTACATTCTTTTTGATGGCTGAGTAATATTCCATTGTATACATACACCACAGCTTCTTTATTCATTCATCAGTTGATGGAAATGTATGATTCCACTTATATATGATATCCAGAGTAGTCAAATGCATAAAAACAGAAAGTAGAGGAGCGCCTGGGTGGCTCAGTGGATTAAAGCCTCTGCCTTCGGCTCAGGTCATGATCTCAGGTCCTGGGATTGAGCCCCACATCGGGCTCTCTGCTCAGTGGGGAGCCTGCTTACTCCTCTCTCTCTGCTAGCCTCTCTGCCTGCTTGTGATCTCTCTCTCTCTGTCAAATAAATAAATAAAATCTTTAAAAAAAAAAAAACAGAAAGTAGAACAGTAGTCATCAGGAGCTAGAGGGAGGGGGAAATGAGGGGGGTCATTCTTTAATTGGCATAGAGTTTTAGTTTTGCAGTATGAAAAGGGTTCTGGAGATTGGTTGCACAACATTGTGAATATACTTAACAATACTAAACTGTACCCTTAAATGGTTATTTTAGTAAATGTTATTTGTATCTTTCCATAATTAAAAATTGGGGGGGGGGAGGAGCATATATCCCTCTCAGAAAAATAGAAGATTATCAAGAAGCCATAATGAAAGAATAGAAAAGTAAGGGAGTTATGGCAGGGGGCGGGGGAGGTATGATATTAAAAAAATAAAAAGGAATTCTAAAAATAAACAAATATGCTGTCATTATAATTTTCTAAAAAGAATCAAGGGTCTGATTGATACTGCTCTTGAATCCAGAGCAAGGGAAAAAGCAACATGTTTTATTCAAACCTACACCTTTAACCAGCTAATTACATGACTTATGAGCCATGATGCAATCCCCATTCTACAGCCAGAAACAAAATCACAGCAGGCATCCCTCCTGTTCATCTTCAAATGGTCAAACTTTGAGTCAGGTACTGTTCTAAGCCCTGAAGGTGCAGATATGAGCAAAACAGACAAGTTCATTCACCTCCTGGTTCTTGTAATCTCATACTTTGTTGTCTGCAAAACAATGAGTAGGCGTAAATATACTAATACAGATATTTTGGTAAGTACGATGAAAAAATGAGTATAGAACAGTAACAGAGAGTAAGAGGACCTGGGTTGTGGAGGAGGCTACCTTAGATTGGGTGTTCAGAAAGGGCCTCTCTACAGAGGTGGCATTTACGCGGAGTCTGAACAAGAAGGTACCAACCAGGCCAAGATCAGAGAGAAATGCAATGTAAGGACAAGGCTCTGAGACAGGAAAGAAGCAAAAGCCTTTGGATTACCACTTAAAAACAGACCCAGGTAGAAAGAAAGGATAATGATGTTTCCCATCAAACACAGCAACTGAAATGCCATGGTCCCGTCCCACTCAGCAACTTGCATTGCCAGATTGCGGTTGGTTCCTGTAAAGTTCAAGTTGTAACTGAATTCTAGGATGTGGTCTGTGTGGGAGAACCAGAGCCAGGCCCTGCGCCTCAGCCAGAGCGAACACTGCCTAGAAACGGCCCTACAAACACATTCTCTCCCAAGCCCACGGGTGACTTGGACACTACACACTGCCCCTGTCTGAGCCAGAGAATGAATGAATTGAGCAGCCTGCTGGACATCCAGGACACCTAAAGCTTCATCCATATCCTACGGCAAAGGTAGCAACATTTCTCTGCAAAGAATCAGATAGCAAATAGCTTGGGTTTTGAAAACTACCATCTCTGCTGCAACTGCTCAACCCTGTCATTGTGGCACAGACGCGGCCACAGATAACACAGGAGTGAATGTGTGTGGCTTGTTCTAATAACACTGCATTTGGACAAAACAGGCAGCAGTGTGCCAGCCCCTCTTCTAAAACAATGATCTCCAAAGTTCTCAAATCCAAAATGAACCGTGGGGCATCAGGACTTTTGTGTTTTTTAGCACCAGAAAGAAAGAGAGAGAGGGAGGGAGGGAGGGAAAGAGAGGAAGGAAGGGAGGGAGGAAGGGGGAGAAAGAAATTAACCTGTTAGTATTTAGTATACAGGATGACATGGTGCCCTCATCCCGTCATGTTCATAGATGCTCACACGCAGAGGGCAAGGAACTGTGGGGAACAAGGAGTGTCCTGTGCAGCAGTGTGGGCAGTGGGTCCTCACCTTTCAGTGTGTTGTAATAAATACATTACAGTTTGTCACACTCACAAAACGGGCAAGTGGCTTGAAGGATTTCAACCAAAAAACCCTCAGATGGAAGACAATACCAGTAACCCATGCGCAAAGGAGCAACTCAAAAATGGCAAAACCAGCACTGCTCCACTTCCTAGTACGAACATGCTGGTCACACAGAAGACAGCAAGGATCCCAGTTCCCATCTGCAAAGCAACCCAGAAAGACAGGGCAGTCTGTATTAGTTATCCATTGTTGTGTAACAAATCACCCCAAGACACAGGGACAGACACAACAATAAACAGCATCTCACACAAGTTCTGTGGTCAGAAATTCAGGTGCCACTTAGCCAAGTGATTCTGGCTTAGGGTCACCCCTAAGGCTGTAGTCGGGATGCCGGCCAGAATGCCGTCATCTGAAGGCTCCATTCGGGCTGGAAGATCCGCTTCCTAGATGGCTCGCTCACATGGCCAGAAGGTTGGTGCTGGCTGAGGGGAGGGGTCTCCTTCTCACCCTGTGCACCTCTCTACGAGGCTGCTTGAGTGTCCCCAAAACCCAGCAGCTGGCTCCCCCCAGATGAAGGGAATCCAAGATAGCAAGGCGAAAGTGGCAAAATCTCTTACGGTCCCGCCTCAGAAGTCTTACACCATCACCTTCACCACAGCCAAGGGGTCACATGATGCAGCCCTGAAGCAGGTCTGAATACCAGTCGGCAAGGATCACGGGGGCTGGGGGCACCTTGGAGGCCAGCCACCACAGTCCACCCTCTGACCCCCCAGTGACTGATGCTCCCCCCTCCCCGGGACTAATCAATCCCTCAGGTAGAGAGAGCGACTTCCCTCACACCTCCCCTTTTGCTCTAGTCAGGCTGCCCACAACTCTGAGGAGACCCTCCCCACAGCAGCGAGGTTGATCTGCTCTACTCAAGTCTACCAATTCAAGATCTTTCATTTTTTGCTTTTTCAGCATTGTCGAAGGATCGTTGACAAAGCTGTACAATATTTAAAGCGCACAACATGATGACTTGATAAACCTGGTTCTAGGGAGTTTGGCCATGTACATCTTGGCTGCGGGCATCTTGCCTACAGCATGTTTGCTGCAAAACTAATTGGCCATAATGCAAGTTTGCCATAAGATAAAATAACTAGTCAACAGTTTGGTTTCATTTCTCCACTAACAAATCAACTGCCTTCAGCAGAGTTAATGTGTTGAAGCTAAGCTATCAGTTTGGTTTCATTTCTCCACTGATGAAGTTCCCATTTTTATATTCCATAAATCTTAGCCATCCCTCATAATGGTCTACACGGCGACAAGTAGACATGGTGGTCTCGAACAGTGGATGGTAACGCCTGCGTATATTGACTTGATAGAAAATACAGTGATAAAACACACTAGAAGTGTGAAGTAAGAGCGTGTGAAGCCAGATTGCCTGCTATGCTCTCCCAGAAAATGATAGCATATCAGTGACAATGATAAGAAAGCTCAGTTACAAATGCATTGCAGCATTAGCATTTCTGCCACATTTTCTACAGAACTTTGGAACCATCTATCAATGGACATATGACAATATGCCAAGAACGAACAGCATAGAAGCCTTTCACAACGTAACACAGAGATGGGTTGTAAATATGTATCCTGGTATTTGGAAAACCGATACCTCTCTTAGTGAAAGAAGAAATTAATAATTCATTTTATTCACGTTTTCCTGTTTCATTATGGCCTTTTTAATATCTTTGATTTTGCATTGTGTAATTTTTAAAGCAAAATTGCCTTATGGCCAATGAATTACACAAAGAGGTCTACGGTGGGGATGTCTACTGGACACGAGTAGAGTATGTATCAGGAACGGACTCCTCATATCAAGTGAATCAACACATCTAACACCTCACATATTTACCTTTTCTTTTTTTCTTAGGGAGAACCTTTAAGCTCTGTTCTCTTAGCAAATTTCAATTGTATAATATAATGTTATTGGCTATAGTCACCGTGTTATACATTAGATTTTCAGACCATATTCACTTAATAACTGAAAGTTTTACACACTTGTAGCAAGCTCTCCCTGTTTCTCCCCTCCAAATCATATGTTAATCTCATCTAGAAACACCCTCCCAGACCCAACTGAAATAATGTATAACCAGATAGCTGGGCATTCTATGTCACTGTCAAGTTGTCACCTAAAAGTTTCCATCACAACCATTAAAATGAGGTCAAATAAATTTACATTTCAAACATTTGTTGCTTCACAATTCCCATCCTCGTCCTATTCAGTTTGTAGTCTTGCAATGCTTCACGACGCATGCACGATATAATTATGCATAAGTGTGGTGTGGATGTGTATATCTCACATTCATGGGCACTGCGTGCGCACAGCATTCTTTTCAAGAGGTGGAGGCATGAACTCAAAGGTTTGGAGACAACTGGTTTGGAGACCCTGAAAGTAAAAAGAAGTGCTCACCCATTCTGAGCTTCTATTTTCAGGAATCGTTTCTGGGGGCATCTATGTGGTGGTTGGTAAGTCATATCAAAATGCCGCTAGCAGCTTGACTGCCTTATGAGAAGTGGCATAAAACGATGTGGTTTGGAGGGGAAGTAAATGTAAAAGTCACATCGAGCACGAAGAGGTGGTAGCTGTGGCAAGCATTTAGCCTGTTCCTGAAGAGGAACAGAATATTTAGAATCAAGGACAAATTTCCCTTTTAAAAAGCCAGGAAATACATGATCCATGTAAAGATTAAAGCAAGGAAGACCTAAGACAAGTACCTAGGGAAGATTTTAAGGGGAAAAGAAAAAAGCTTTTCCATTTTGGTAAAAATTGTGTCTTATATTTAAAAAGGAGGTGGGGGGTATAGAGATTTGATAAGAAGGGAAGGATGGAGACATTGTGACTATCTACCACCATTAGTTGCCAGCTACTTATTCAAAATATTCTACTCCCTTCTCCTTTTCTGCTCCCTCCCGTTGAAACTTTCTTTTAACAGAATCAAAAATCACAAGAATAAGCACACTGCAATCGTTTGCCAGCAGAGCCCTCCACTGCAGGAGCTCAAGCCAACACTTACATCTAGTCACCACAGACACACCAAGAGCCCTAGTCTCATGATTTGGACCTAATTAGCCATAATGGGCCAATGAAGAATGTCCCAATCGAATTGTTCCTCCAAGGGCCATCTTGCCATACCCTGGCCCCCAATGCCCACAGCTAATCATAAATGTACTCACACACACATTGTGCAATAAGTTGTGTAAAACACAGGTTAGCCCCAAACTGTCTGCATAATGATTTCTTAATTATGTTGTTATTATTAAGAATTATAGTCTTGGGGTTACTGCGTGGCTCGGTCAGTTAAGCATCTGACTCGATTTCAGCTCAAGTTGTGATCTCAGGGTCATGGGATCCATCCTCTGAGGGCTCCATGCACAGCAGAGTCTGCTTCAGATTCTCTCCCTCTCCCTCTCCACTCCCCACCCCCTCTCTCACAAATAAATAAATCTTAAAAAAAAAAAAAAGGAAGGAAGGAAGGAGGAAAGAAAGATAGAAAGGAAGGAAAGAAGGAAGGAAGGAAGGAAGGAAGGAAGGAAGGAAGGAAGGAAGGGATTATAGTCTTGGCCATGAGTAGCACCTACCATTGATTAAGCCACTTTTTTGAGCCAGATGCTGTGTGTGCCTGATTTTCATACACTGTGTCATTTCATCCTTCCAGCAACCCTCGGTGGGAGATGCACCTACTCTTCGGCACTTTCTGGAAGAGGAAACCAAGGCTTAAGCAATGTACCACAGGCCAAATCTGTGGCAGAGGCAGATGGCGACTTCAGAGACTAACCCTTCCACTACACCAAGAGTTCTCAAACTTTGGTGTGTATAAATGCAGAGTGCTAGACCCCATTGCAAAGATTCTGACTCAGAAGGCCTGAGGAATGTCCTAGGAATTTGCTTTCTTCCTGAAACACCCCTAATAATGCTAATTTACAATGTTAGTAGCTTTCTGAGACACACATTATACTGAATTATAAGAGATCTCTTAAACTGGCATTTCACTCTAACCAAACAAACCGAACTGCACCTCAGATGTTAAAGGTTACTTTCTAAGTAACTCTCCTCTCTGAATTAAGGGAGAAGACCACAAACACACACACACACACACACGTTCAAACTTACCAGACTAAAAAACCAGAGGCTGTGATTTGCATTACAGAATTATTCTTCAGCTTACAAAGAGGTTCTTTGCGGTGAGAAATTTCCAAAACAAGATGCTCTACCACACTGCCCATTAACTGAACAAAACTGGTCACTGAAACTGAAAAAAAAAAAAAATTAACAGAATTCCCAATGCATAGAAAACCACAGGCCAGTGAATATCATTTTAACTATTTCAATTTTGTCTCCCATATATTGTTCTTCAACATCTAGTGCTTATGCCACGAATCTGCTCCTGACAGGAAGTTTACAAAAAAGCAAGTAAACTATAACCAAGCAATTATTTTTTAAAACACTCAAAAAGAACCAATCTGGAGGCACCTGGGCGGCTCAGTCAGTTAAGTGTCTGACTCTTGATTTCTGCTTGGGTCATGGTCTCAGGGTCATGGGATCAAGAGCACCCCCCCCCCGCACCCTGATCAGGCTCCGTGCTGGGCGTGGAGCCTGCTTGAGACTCTCTCTCTCTCTGCCCCTCCCTGCCCCCACACATGCACATACTCGCTCCCTCTCTCACTTTCAAATAAATAAATAAATAAATAAAACCAATCATGTCACATTTGACAACCTGATCTTTTTTGAGGATTTTTTGCTTGTGATCTTATATTATACTTA
>ML109769.1:56497-86570 GCA_003697995.1 Taxidea taxus jeffersonii | reverse complement strand
AAGAAGCCACCTCTCCATTTCCAACACCATTACACTGAGCACATCCTTGGATTGTTTCCTACCTTCTACCTCAGCACCTCCCCTCCTATCTTCCAAACTGATGCCCGGCTAATCTTCCTAAGCATCACTTTCATGTCACCTGCTCGTGGGACAATGTCTGATGCCTACATCCAAGCTCCTAGGCCCATGATGCAGGTCCTCTGTGGGCTGGCTGGTCCCATCCTACCAGCTCTTAGTCAGATGTCCATTTCCACGTTGCTTCCATCCTGGCTGGAAGGCCTTTCCTTCCCCTTGCCACAGATCAGAACTCTACACACAAGGCCAGCAGATGTCATATCTCCATGAAAATGTCCCAACACCTCCAGGTGACAAAAGTTCTTTCACATCCCTGAATTACAGTGACCTCTGGGACAGTCATCTTCAAAGCAGATATACCCATTCCTCTAAGGGTGACTAAGGCTTTCCAAAGAGGTGCACTGTCAAGGATACTTGGAAGGAAAGCAACATGTTGATCTTCAAATTCAATATCTGCCTTTTATCAAACACCCCTGCTCTCTTTTCACAATGGCTCTTCCATCAGTTTACAAAAGAAAGGTGTCTTTTTCTCTCTCTCACTTTTTTTTTCCTCTCTCACTTTTTTTAAGATTTTATTTATTGGGGCACCTGGCTGGCTCAGCAGGTTAAGCCTCTGCCTTCGACTCAGGTCATGATCTTGGCGTCCTGGGATCAATCTCTGCATTGGGCTCTCTGCTCAGCAGGGAGACTCCTTCCCCCCCTCTCTGCCTGCCTTTCTGCCTACTTGTGATCTCTGTCTGTGTCAAATAAATAAATAAAATCTCTCTCTATTTCTCAAATAAATAAATAAAATCTCAAGATTTTATTTTATAAATAATTTTATTTATAATATATTTATTTATAATAAAATAAATAAATACATATCTATATATATTTTTTTAAATATTTATAAAATATTATAAATATAAATTTATAATAAATAAAATCTTGAGATTTTATTTATTTATTTGAGAAATAGAGAGAGTGTGCAAGTGAGGGGAGGAGCAGGGGGAGAGAGAGAAAGAGAATCTCAAGCAGACCTCCCACCGGGCTCCAGCTCATGACCCTGAGATCATGACCTGAGCTGAAATCAAGAGTTGGATGGTCAACCCACTGAGCCATCCAGGTGTCAAAGCTGTCCCTTTTTCTTATTCCCAATCCTACTGGAGTACATTGCTGGGGGATTAAAAAACCCTCCTGGGCACCAAGTAAAGGAAAAATTGAAAATACTGCTGTGAGTGTTGGGGAAGTGAATGGCTGTAGGGACCGTGTATTTATTTGCTAGAACTGTGGGAACAAAGTACCATGAACAAATGGCTTCAGAAAAGAACTGTATGGCCTCACAGTCCTGGGTACTAGAACTCCAAGATCAAAGTGTGGACAGGGCTGGTTTCTTCTCAGGGCCAAGAGGAAAGGCTCTGTTCCAGGCTCCTTGGCTTGGACATGGCCATCTTCTCCCTGTGTCTTCACATCCTCTTCTGTCTGTGCATGTCTATCTCTCAGTCCAAATTTTCCCTTTTTATAAAGACACCAGTCATTGTGGATTAGGACCCCCCTAATGACCTCATCTCAATTAACTATATCTGCAACATCGTTTTCAAATAAGGTCACATTTGAGGATATTAGGGGTTAGGATTTCAACATATAAATTTGGGATTTCAACATATAAATTTCAACACAGCTCAACCCATGACAGACTGGGCATAACAAATCCTTTGCAAGTCAGGTGGTTTCCAATACCTTGCATTCAACAAAATGGAAGGAAAAGATAGTGAAATTGTCAGGTGATCATTAAAATTAGCATTTGATAATGGATTACTATGTGATTTGGGACAGATAAGTCAGAAGGCATTCCAAAAATTTAAGGACATTTTTATAATGAAATTCTTTTCATTCCCATCTCCTTATTTATAAGAACAGGGATTTTCCATCTCTAAAAAATGAAAACTAGACATAGAAGGGATGCTAACCACTGCCATTCTAGCAATAAAGTACTACTTATCCATAATACATACAATTAGGGGTGCCTGAGTGGCTCAGTCGGTTAAACTGCTGCCTTCGGCTCAGGTCATGATCCCAGGGTCCTGGGATCGAGCCCCACATCCAGCTCCCTGCTCAGGAGAGAGCCTGTTTCTCCCTCTGCCTGCTTCTCTGCCTACTTGTGTTCTGTCTGTCAAGTAAATAAATAAAATCTTTAAAAAAATTTTTTAAGAAAACAGACAGCATCATCTATCTTATTAAGAAATACAAACTTCCAATAAAACTTTACTTTCAGTGTTAGTATTTATCAAAATTTTCTGTTCATTTAGGTTGATTTTTGTTTAATTTTTTTAAGATTTTATTTATTTATCTGACAGAGAGAGAAAGATCACAGGTAGGCAGAGAGGCAGACAGAGAAAGAGAGAGGAGAAAGCAGGCTCCCCACTGAGCAGAGAGCCCGATGCGGAGCTCAATCCCAGGACCCTGAGATCATGACCTGAACCAAAGGCAGAGGCTTAACCCACTGAGCCACCCAGGCACCCCCATTTAGGTTGTTTTGATCAATTGTGTAATACTAGTAATTATAATGATAACTCAATCCAGAAAACACTTAGAGCCCATGGTCACAAGAATTTTAAAGTGTGTAAGTTTTAATTTTTATACATATGTTTGATAGATCAAAATATGAGAAATCCTCAGTAAAAGATGTTCAATCATAAATATATTACACTAGCATAAAGTTCTGAAGGGGAAGTAAAATGTAAATAGAATTTCAAAGAGAAAAACAGCAATATAAAATTTTTGCTTGCTAGAGATAAGCTTATTTGTGTATTTTACTTAAGTTTTTATTTTTAAGTAATCCCTAAACCAACGTGGGGCTCAAAGTCACAACACCGAGATCAAGAGTCGCACATTCTATCAACTGGGCCAGCCAAGCCCCTCTATTTGTGTTTTTCTCAAAAGGATGTTGTCAGATCTAGATTCCATTTGGATACATTTAAAACAGTGATGAAACTGTTTCATTTAAAAATGTCAACATTTAGGGACGCCTAAAGGGTGGCTCAGTTGGTTAAGCAGCTGCCTTCGGCTAGGTCATGATCCCAGCGTCCTGGGATCGAGTACCACATCAGGCTTCTTGCTCGGCAGGGAACCTGCTTCTCCCTCTGCCTCTGTCTGCCTGTGCTCGCTCGCTCTCTCTCTCTCTAAATAATAAATAAATAAAATCTTTAAAAAAATTAAAAATGTCAACATTTATAATATACTAGGCATCATATCCCTTACAACAATTTAAATTTGTAATAAAATTATAAATACCAATTCTTAAATGTGCAAAGAAGAGCATAGCTTTCTAAACTATTTTAGGGTCCTTAAGCAAATCCTTTAAAGATTGACTCAGTACACAGTGACAAATTTTGTATTGTCCTTCAGGTGTCTGAGTGCCATGGGGATTATACAGAACATGGTCCTCTGTAGCTTATCGTCTGCCCAAGGGGATTAACCAAATTTAGATCTTGACCTAGTGTTGTTGTAATTTCCACCCACAAATGGGATGGTGGAACTGGGTGCATGCCAACAACCTTTGATTCCTTGAGGGACAGCATGGTGGCGTGAAAAGTGCAAGGTCTTAAACCACAATGAGACACCACATCACACCCACAGGATGGCTATTATGAGAAAAAGGAGAAGAGGAGGAGGAAGGGGAGGAGGAGGAGAGAAGGAAAGTGTTGGTGAGGATGTGGGTCCTTGGCGCAGTGCTGGTGGGGATATAAAGTGGGGCAGCTGCTATGGAAAATGGTACAGCAGTTCCTCGAAAAATTAAACATGGAATTACTGTATGACCCAACAATTCCACTTCTGGGGATGTACCGGAGAGAAATGAAAGCAGGGATTCAAACAGATATTTGTGTACCAATGTTCATAGCATCATTCACAATAGCCAAAAGGGGGAGACAATCCATATGCCCATCAACAGAAGAATAAACAAAACACGGCTCATTGGGGTGACTGAGTGGCTCCGTTGGTCAAGCATCCTACACATGATTTCAGCTCTGCTCATGATCTCAGGGATCTGAGATCTTGATCTCATGGGATCAAGCCCCTTGTTGGGCTGCTGGAGGTGAAGTCTGCTTGTCTGTCTCCTTCCCCTTCAGCCCCTCCCCCCCCACTCTCTCTCTAAAATAAATAAATAACTCTTAAAAAAAAAAAACATGGTATATACACAACATGGAGTATTCTACAGCCTTTAAAAAGAAGGAAACTCTGACATCTACTACAATGTTGTTGAACCTTGAAGACGTTACGCAAAGGGAAATAAGTCAGACACGAAAGGACAGTATCGTGTGATTCCTCTTACGGAAGGTACCCAGAGCTGTCAAATTCATAGACACAGAAAGTAGAAGGATGGTTTCCAGGGGCTGGTGGGAGAAGGATGGGGAGTTATTGTATATTATGTTTAAAGTAATATTATCTTAATGTTATTGTTTAATGAATACAGAGTTGCGGTTTTGCAGGATGAATAAAGTTCTGGAGATGGATGGTGGCGGTGGTTGCTCAACAGCGTGGATGTACTTAATGTTGCTGAAATGTACACTTGAAAGTAGGTAAAAGGCAGGGCACCTGGGTGGCTCAGTCAGTTAAGCATCTGCCTTTGGCTTAGGGTCTTGGGATCGAGTCCTGCATTGGGATCCTTGCTCAGTGGGGAGCCTGTTTCTCCCTCTGCCTGCAGCAACCCCTGCTTGTGCATGCTCTTTTTCTCTCTCTCTCCTCTCCCTGACAAACAAATAAATAAAACCTTTTTTAAAAATAGGTAAAGGGGGGACGCCTGGGTGGCTCAGTTGGTTAAGCAGCTAGCCTTCGGCTCAGGTCATGATCCCAGCATCCTGGGATCGAGTCCCACATCGGGCTCCTTGCTCAGCAGGGAGCCTGCTTCTCCCTCTGCCTCTGTCTGCCTCTCTATCTGCCTGTGCTCGCTCTGCTCTCTCTGACAAATAAATAAGTGAAATCTAAAAAAAAAAAAAAAATAGGTAAAGGGGCGCCTGGGTGGCTCAGTTGGTTAAGCAACTGCCTTCAGCTCAGGTCATGATCCCGGAATTCCGAGATCGAGTCCCGCATCAGGCTCCCAGCTCCACAGGGAGTCTGCTTCTCCCTCTGACCTTCTCCCCTCTCATGCTCTCTCTCTGAAATGAATAAATAAAATCTTAAAAAAAATAAGAAAACACACTTTGTTCAAAATAAATAAATAAATAAAAATAGGTGAAATGAGGGGCACCTGGCTGGCTCAGTCAGAAGAGCATGTCACTCTTTATCTCGGGAACATGAGTTCAAACTCCCTATTGGGTGTAGAGATTATTTAAATAAATAAAACTTTAAAAAACAGTTAAAATGATCAATTTTATGGTACGTATATTTTACCACATTTTTTTTTTAAGTACATTGGTCTTTGGACTCAGAGAGACTGAAGTTCAAATCCAACATCTGCTAGGTATGTGCCCTTGAACAGGTTGCTCTCTGAGTCCCAAAAAGGACATAAGAATGCTTAACCTGGGGCGCCTGGGTGGCTCAGTGGGTTAAAGCCTCTGCCTTCGGCTCAGGTCATGATCCCAGGGTCCTGGGATCGAGTCCCGCATCCGGCTCTCTGCTCAGCAGGGAGACTGCTTCCTCCTCTCTCTCTGCCACCTCTCTGCCTACTTGTGATCCCTCTCTGTCAAATAAATGAAATCTTTAAAAAAAGAAAAAAAAAAAAGAATGCTTAACCTGGAGGACTGATAAGAAAATGAAAACGTAAAGCAATCTGTAGTGGATGTCGGGCTCTGCCGCCTGGATACCCTCTTCAGGAGTGAGGAGTCATTGCTCCAGAGGCTGGGTGTTGGCCTCTGGTGGCCCACAGCGACCAACCCCTCAGGCATTGGCCCCCAGCAGATTTCCTCACCCAGGTTGGCAACCCCTGTCAGGAGACATCATCACGTGGTTGAGATCAGCTGAGAAGGTCCAGCCCTTTGCCTTAATTTGGGAAAACTTTAGAGGGTCATCCCCAACCTTAGGGCCTCCAGAGGGTCAGGTGAGATCACTGTGAGTCAACACTTGCTAGCCTCCACTTAGTCCTGCTTCTCTCACATTCTGACAGCCAGGAGAGACAGCCCCTGGTGTGCCCATCTGCATTTCAGAGTTAGTGTCCAGGTAACTCTCCCCTGCTCGGAGTTTCCTGAGAACTTCCCATTGTCCTCTGAATGAAATCCAGAGGGCTCTTCATTTCCCTCCAGACCCTACATGACTTAGTCATTCACCTGTCTCTCCTGCTTCTTCTGCCCCCTCCTCCCTCACTCCATCCCAGCCACACAGGGCCTTGACCACACCACACTCACTGCACTCTTGCTAATCCCCCTGCCTGGGACGCTGTCCCCCGCACTCCACCCCACTGTGCATACCTCAGTCCATCCCTCCAGAGAGGCCTGTCCTTTAAGGTCCTCTGCAAGGGGCCTCTGGCTGGCTCGGTTGGTAGAGCACGAGACTCTTGATTGATCTTGGGGTTGAAAGTTCGAGGCCCACATTTGGTATAGAGGTTACTTTAAAAATAAATAAATAAATAATACATTCCCTACGCATTCTGGAATCCTGCTCTATCCCCTTACCCTGTGCTGCTGTTCTCCGTAGCATTTACCGTTATCTGAAATATTATGTATTCACTTGCTTATAACCACCAGAATGTAGTTCCTCAAAGGCAGGGACTTCCTCTTCCTTGTAGCCTGTAGTGTTCCTAGCACCTAGAACGCCTGGCACATAACAGGCATTCAAGAAACATGTGTGGAAAGAATTCAGGAATTAGTGATAATGTGTACGGAGCATGAAACTCAGGGCAGAGCACAGGTCAGAGAATCAACAGATGGTACCTGCTATTATTTAATCATATTTCTTGTCTGTCCAATTCAGACAGTGAATATCATATACCTTCTTATAGCGCGAGGCCCTCAATCACTCAAGAAACAAATATTTTTTAACCCGACTTGATTTGTTCTCAAGCCAGTGGTGAGAACTGGTGAGATCATTTTTATCCAGGCTGGCTAGCTGGTTCTACTTCATTTGAATGGCCAAGATTCTATCACATCATGATTGGTCTCTATTAAAATTAATTATGGTCAGACTCCATCCATCGCCTCCCAGCGAGAGAAGACAGAGGCTTCCGGCAAAAGTCATTCCGGCCACTTCCAGAGACAGAGGGTTTCTCTGAGGCCCTGTGTGACATTTCTTTATTCTAATCACCAAATATTGCTAATATTATTCAATAATCTTTTAGAAACTATAAAAAGGGAGGTAATAGATGTGAACTCTGCCCCCAAATCACTTAAAATCCAAACTTGTCAGAGCAGAAGAGAGAAGAGAGGCCCCATCATTTCTCACCTGTTCCCTGCTCTGCCCCCTTCACCCTCCGTAATTTCCCCTTCTCCTGAGCTCTGTTCCTCCAGGTCTGACAGGAATACGCTGCCTGGCATTCCTATCTGTTTGATATCCCACAGTTCTTGGCTGCATAGTGACAGTGCGCTTTATGAATTATATGGCATGCACAGTATTTCCTGCTTTGCCATATTCAGGGAGCAGTGAATACATATGTACAATCGAAATGCAGTTCCCACGAAACCAGACTTCAGAATGCTGTGTCGAACTTGGTGACAGTTCTTAGCTATTCATCCCTTCTTTTGCAGATTCGCGAAAACCTAAGGAAGAGAAGCCTCACCACGAGGAGGGCACACAGAGGCAGGGAAGGAGGGTGACAGCCATGAGCCAGGCACTGTGCGAGGGAAATTCATGTTCATTTTGTAACTTAATCCACACTGCAGCACTTTGAGGTAGGTATTATCCTCGATTTACAGATGAGGTAAGAGGTTAGAGAGACGAGAGACGAGTAATGTATGTTGGGTCACTCAGATGGCAAGTAATAAATCAAGATTTGAGTTAAGCTTTCTCTGATTCCAAAGACTCTCTAAGACTTTGTCACGTTTTCATGTATCCTTAGTCCTTGAGCCCAAGCTCGGGTCTCCTCCGGAAGAGCTCCCATGCTACCCAGGATCCTATTTGGAAAAACAAACCAACCTATAAAAAAAGTTGCACTGTCAGATGAAAGCCACATCTGACTGTAAAGCCACAATAATTAAAACAGAATGATAAACAGTATGATGGTAGAGTTCAGGAATAAGCTCAGGCATATAACAAAAGGTGAATTCCAAATCCTTTCAAATGGAAGAAAAAATGAATTATTCTAAAGTGGCATTAGGAAACCGGGTTAGTAAGACAATAAGTATTGGTAACCTGTACATCGTACAGTTAGATGAGATGAGATGTGCCATCCAGCCCCCTGAGAGACTGCTGAGAAAAGAGAGTCAGAATAACTTTCTGAATTCTGGACTTTTTTTTTTTTAAGTAGGCTCCAAGCCCAATGCAGGACTTGAACTCACGACCCTGAGTCCCATGCTCTGCTGACTGAGCCAGCCAAGTGGCTGGAGTTTGGGACTTTTCAACTCTCTGGTCTATAAAGCACTCTGATCTTAATTCTCCGCACAGTCTCCTACAATACTTTCAATTTACAAAGTGTTTGCACTTCCGTTTGGTCAGGACAAGTGTTATTATTCCTACTTTCTCTATAAGGACACCGAGGCACGGAGAGGTTAGGTTCACAGCCAGCGTGGTGGGTAAAACTTAAACACGGGGCTTCCTGATTCCTGGGCAGCCAGCTAACTCTAAGACTCTCCACCCGGCCTTCCTGATTCCTGGGCAGCCAGCTAACTCTAAGACTCTCCACCCCGCCTTCGCTTTCACACCCACACGATTTAAACAAGGCAAAACAAATAACATCACTACATTAACATTAACACAATAACTATGTTAATTTCTCCTATCCCTGTTCAGTCTCTATCCATAGCACACATATTTTTACATAATTGCAATCATCGTTTAATTATAACTTAGTGGCCCCTTTTTCCACTTAACATTGTATCCGAAGTCCCCACTGCTGTTTACAGTGTTGTAGCCAATGACTGATGTAGATCTTTACTGTCTCTTACACGCTCCTCTTCTTTAATGCCATCCATGTAAATCTCCATCTCTAATCCAATTGCTCTTAAATGAGTTTCTTTCACATGAGTGAGTGCGGGCCATTGTGTTCCTCTTTTCAGGCAGCCATTTATCTCCTTTCCCTCAAAGAGAAGTCTTGTTTCTTTTCCCAGCCCTGGGTAACTTCACATATTGTGTTTGGATTCCTCCGCTTTCAGAGTCTCTCTCCTGTGGGTGAACATCAGGGAGCTCTCCCGCAGGCTTTTGCCCGAGTGTAAGCAGCAGAAGGGGGCGTCTGTTGCCTTCTGGGAGTGTGTTTGACCATCGCCTTCCTGTTAAGGATTCACTCCTCGCTCCTTTTTTAACCTGTGGCTTCTCAATTTAGCTTCCTTGGGACAGTCATCACTGAAAGCATGATTCACCCCCATGGTTTCCTCCCTGGCCGGGGAGAAATTTCAAACTGAACATTTTCATCACCGTTATGTATACAGTGTGATTCATGGAGAACAGACTCTGCTTAGAGTATTAAATAAGTCATTGTTTTCAATCATTCACACCGTGTGTTAGGAAAGAGAGACATTTTGCATATGTAATGTTCTAGTCCCTCCATTTCGGCAGATAAAAATGGCCTCATGGAAACATGCCCAGACTTGACTGGTCTTTGGAAAGGAGTAGATGGAGGAGAGACATGGAAAAGACACATTTTTGGTCAGTGTCTGTCCTGAATGCGCCATAAGGTCAAGTTCGGTCCTCTTAAAATAAAGGTGTGATGAGGCCTTAACAAGGCCGTACTCAAGTAGGCTGTCAATAAACACCCACTGAATGTCTACACACAACCCTGTTGGCTCTCCAGAGAAAGTTCACCGGACCTGCTCTCCAGAAACTGATTCTCTACCCCAGCTTGTCCAGCCGACAACATGCTGGCCAGATCTGCCTCAAGAGGGTGATCTAATAAGAGGGCTGTGATAGTTTTACGAAAGGTTGGTTTCGATTGGGCTTCTAACCATAAAGTGCTTTTACTTAATTAAAATGAAGCTAATGAAGCTACAGGATAATCGTAACAACAGTAATAATAACAGAGAGGGGCTATTATAATTCGGTTTTGCTTTCAGACGTCTAATTGTGCAAGGGGAAGGATAAGAATGAGTTTTTGTCTAAGAACAAATGCAACTATTGCCTTTTTTGTCATTAAGGAGACTTTCCTGGGGAAAGGAGTCCTGATTCCATCTGGGGAGCAAAGAAGGGAAATTTATGAGTTAGTACATCCCAGATTGATGGTCACTTTCCATGCCTCGGCTCAGATGGGCTAGGAATGGCCAAACATGTTGGAACATCATGCTTTAGTGAGGCAGGGGCATTGCCAATTGTCGAAAGTTATGGTAGCTGTGATTCAGGAGGGGGAACAGCAGCCTCGACCTGAGGAAAATGTAGTGCTCCAGTAACGAGCCAAATCGCTGGCACTGTCAGTAGCTGCGATTTCATTTTATTGATTGTCTCCTGTGAAACATGAGGCTCTTTATTTGAATCATTTGTATAGGTGTCATATTGGGTTAATTGCAAAGCAATTGGATTTAATAATAATATAACGGTGTATCCATGTACATCGATTCCTAGAATCGTGAGAAGTGAATTGCACTTGATCATGAGGTTGTGCTTCCCGATGCTAGGATGAGCAAGTCCCAGGCTAATCGTGTAAATTTAAGCTGCTCAGGGTGAGCTTTAACATATATGCCAGTTTAGATTGCTACTGCAAATACTTTGTAGGGCTGGAACATGATTGGACGCCCTTGAACTTGAATTGTTTTAAAAAGCCCAGCTTTAGGTTGAGTTAACAGCGTGCCATTAAGAGCAGCACCAATGTAAACACAGAGAATGTAGGCTTTCTGTCGGCCACGCTCTCCTGCAGATTTTCATAGCTGCTGAAATTATTTTGCTCTTAGCTAAGCTGTTTTGTCTTTGTTAGTCCTTCCAGTGAGGAATGCAAGAAGGACAGTTCTCAAAGTGAACACAAATTCCCAAAAAGCAAGGGCACAGACAAAAGAAATCAACAACCAAGTTCATTATTTCTTGGCAACGAAAGAAACAACATAGTTCTATAGTTGTGTAATTATTTTTACATTTAAAATGGGTGGATATTTTCCAGTTCTCCAGTTGAAGGATGTTCCTTTCTAAGAGGGAAAAATCAGGGGTGGGGGATAGATTTTCTGGGAAAATTTGTGAAGAAAAACTAAAGGAAAAATTCAAGTCAGATCCAAGTAAGAAAAATTCAGAGGCTTTAAAGAAAAAGGAAAAAGGAGGATGAGAAGGTGTTATAAAATGAGAAGACTGACTCAGTACAGACCGCCTGTTACAGCAGAGGCACTCAATAAATGTTTTTGAATCAGTAACTCAATTAACCGAGCTTAAAAAAAAAAAAGTTGTGGAGGGGCGCATAGGTGGCTCAGTCCGTTGAGTGACTGACAGTTGGTTTCGGCCCGGGTCATGATCTCAGGGTCATGAGATTGAGCCCTGTCAGACTCTTCCCTCAGCGCGGCACCTGCTTGAGATCCTCTCCTTCTCCTCCTCCCCCTGCCGGCTCTTCCTGTTTCTAAAATAAATAAATGAGATTGTTAATTTAAAAAAAAAAGTTGTGAAGAAAGTTAATAAGCCATCAAAATGTATTGCCCAGATTGCTGTCTCTCACGCCACTAAAAAGGAAAAGCAAACATTCTTTGTGCAGGCCAAAGTTGGTTACGTGAATTTACATTAACACATTGTCGTCACTAGTTAGATTTACTTTGTTCACCATTTTTTTAAAAAAAAGATTTTATTTATTTGGCAGAGATCACAAGTAGGCGGAGAGGCAGGCAGAGAGAGGGAGAAGCAGGCTCCCTGCCGAGCAGAGAGCCCGATGCAGGACTTGATCCCAGGGCCCTGAGATCATGACCTGAGCTGAAGGCAGAGGCTTAACCTACTGAGCCACCCAGGTGCCCCTGTGTAACATCTTAAGATCATTCAACTCCATGGTCAAATTGGAGAGGTCACTGGGAGAATCACTGATTTCTACAATTCATCCAAAGCCAGCATGTAAAATCATTCACCTGCTCTCAAATGCTTCTCATTTCCCTTCCATTTGGAGAATCTGACTTCCTCACCAATTCGGAGACAATTTTGGAGGGCACGAAATCAAAACCAAAACTAGATACACTGAATAAGCATGTTATCTATGAAGAGATTTGCTATGTTTATTAGTTCCCTACAGGTTGATCTTTTGATGAATACAGGCCAATGCCACAAAGTGGTTTGTAAATGTTTTTTGGAAATGCGTTTGAATGGCTGAGATGAGGCCCAGTCAAAACGCTAATGAATTACAGGACCATGTGTTCAAAGCTGCTCTGGGCCACACTCGACAGCTGAATCAACCGAAGGCAACAGCAGTGAGAGAAGACAAGAAACGAAGCTCCTTTTATCTTGTACAGATCTTCATTTTAATTTGGTGTGGATGGAGCGATAATAGTACAGTCTTAGGAGGAATATAGGAGCCTAGGAAATTCTAAAAGGAAGTCCTTACGTGAAAGGAGACAAGACCACGAAGAAAACTTCCCATTTATGACTACAGTAAAGAGCATGGCCCTTCCTAGCGTAATGGGGATAGTGGGAAGCAGTATCCCCCTGTCGGGACGACAGTCCCATTTCTTTGGCTTTTTGATTTCATCAGGCACTGGATTTTCTTAATTAAGACAAGGCTCCTATTAAGTAAAAATCATAAAATGAAGAGACTTAAGTAAGAATCAACAAAAGAAGAAAAACAACATTAAAACAATGAATCCTGCCTGACTATTCAAATTTGTATATATAGCTGCCCGTAAACACTCATACTGTATACAAAGTACAGCAGTTTTTAGCTATTGAAATGAAACTTGGACCCAAGACCCAAGAAAAAGTTCATAAATGCTAAAGTGATCTTCTCCTAGGGAGATTCTCCCCCGGACTGAACAAATGTTATTTATATTTTATGTGTTCTAGGAGCACTTTTTTTCTTTGTTCATAAGCATTTTATTCGGAGCCTGGAAAACAAACCAAACAATCAACCAAACAAAAAATTAAAAATCCTGTTGCTTTTAGTTCTATCCACTGGGAGTCCCATCCTCCCTTTTTCTACCTTATTTCTACTGCCTTTCCATTATACTAGCAAAGAAAAACAAGAACCCTACAGTATTTGTGCAAAATTTCACCAAAATGCTCCACCCTGTGCCCCAAGGACAAATAGTGTCTAAAAAATGGGGCTGGGGTGGGGGTGGGCAGCAGGATTACAAAATGTGACCTGGAAGGGGACTGTGGGAATCCTGCGCTCAGGATCTCTCTTGAGTTTCTATCTTAGGAAAGATTTGCAATTTTTATCCGGTCACAGAACAAAAGAACCATGACTATTGTTTCACAATCTAGGCAGCGGATTGCATGGACTGGATTGCATGTTTCTTCTTCTATCACAGTTCCAACAGTTGCAAATGTTTCTTCCTCTGGGACATCAGGATGTCACATTGGTTTACTATTGGGGGGGCGGGCTTTAGAACTGGAGAGCGGTGATTGGTTGAGGGGAGATGACGCATGCTGGCTCCTCCACTTCTGTGGAAGCACTGACCCACGGGACTCGCTTCACCAGCCCTTATTTTGCTTCTAAGCACTTGCTCATGTCCACACCGACCGTATTACAATCCCCAAAGCAGGGCACCTGCTTTAGCACTGATGACCATACTTCCTGGACTATCACTATATTGAAATCAAAGCTGTCCCAGAAGATCTAGAATATGAGGTGGTCCTGTTCACTGCGTTTTCTCCTGTCCACCCATCCACAACAATCTATCCCATTTTTTAGGAGCTCATCTAAGTGCTCCTCCTTCAAGAAAATGTCTTTAACTCTTAACTATTTAACTTGTTTAAGAATTCCAATGACCCTTTTTCTGAACTAATGGCTTGAAAAATGTCTTACATTAAGTTGATTTACATCTATTGAAAGTATTATGACGTTTTATTATCATTTCATCCATGCTATTGTTTTTTTACCATGTGAAATAAGCCTTACATCTGTTACTTTGATAAATGTGCAGAAGAGGGGAGGGTTTGGGATTTTTTTGTTGTTGTTGTTTTTAAGATTTATGTTTTTGAGAGAGTGCAGTTGGGGGGTGCAGGGTGAGAGGGAGAACCCAAAGCAGACTTCATGCTCAGGATGGAGCCTGACTCGGGCTCAGTCCCAGGACCCTGAGATCACGACCAGAGCCCAAACCAAGCGGGACCCTTAACCAACTGAGTCACTCGGGTGCTCCTAGAGGGGAGGTTTTCATTTCTGTGTTGTCATGTGTACTATATATATGACGCATATTTATTGGAGTTTATATGCTACATATATATGTTGGAGTTTTCAGCTTTCTAAGGCTATTTATGTCCAAAAACTACTTTGCCTACTCCCTTGGTCCCCTAAAAGAGACACATATATAATCTATTTATTTAAGTAATTACAGATGAAGGCGTAGATTGGGGATGATCTACCTAAAGACCCTTGGTGACAAGTCTTAACAATCTTAAGCCAAGATAGGAACAGTAGTCTGCCTATTGGCTATGCCCGTCTAGAGACACAATGGTCTCACCTCATAATAGAAACCCTATGTTTTCTTGTTTCTTCATTTACTATCTCTGCTCTTTCTTTTAACCTTTTTTAAATTAACATTAACTTTTTAAAAAAGATTTCATTTATTTGAGAGAGATAAAGAGAGAGAGCAAGGGAATCAGCATGAGCACGGAGGAGAGGGAGAAGCAGTCTCCCTGAGACCAGGGAGCCCAATGCAGGGCTCAATCCCAGGACCCTGAGATCATGACATGAGCCTAAGGCAGTGGCTTAACCAACTGAGTCAACACAGGCGTATCTCAGTGTTTTTTAATAAAATAGTAAATACTATTGGAGTTTGAAGGGATCAAATATATGCCTCTATGCCAATACCACTGAATGTCTACTGATGTTTTCTACACCTGGTCATCCTGTCTTTGTTTGAACAAATACAATGAACATAACATTTCGAGAATTGGTGCTCATGTTATCAGAAATTTCATTCTTACAGTGAACTGAAATTGGATTCATTTCCTATAAGTTTTAAACTTTGGTCCTAGATATGCTCCCTGGAGGAATAAAAATAAATCTACTTGGGGCACCTGGGTGGCTCAGTCAGTTAAGTGTCTGACTTTGGCTCAGGTCATGATCTCCGGATCTGGGATTGAGCCCTATGATGCACTCCACACTCAATGGGGAGTCTGCTTGTCCCTCTGCCCCCATCCCCCACCCCCGCTTGTGCTCTCTCTCTCTTTCAAATAAATAAGAAAAATCTTTAAAAAAAAAAATATACCCTCACTTTTCTTCAGAGGCCCTCCATATGTGTATAGCTTTCCAGTTGTTCCACATGAGTACTTTTGTCTCCAAATCAAGCATCCTCAGTTCCTTCTATGGTTCTTCTAGGTATTTCAATTTCCTCCTTCTTCATTCATTCAGTCAATGCTCACTGAAGATCTACTAGGTTTAAAGCATTGTGCTGCTTCCTGTCTATATAATGATGAACAAAACCAGACATGGCTCTTGTTCTCATGGAACCCAGAGTCAAGGCAGAGAAGACGACATTCATCACCTAGTCACACTAATGGATTGATAATTAAAAGCTCAGATAAGGGATGCCTGGGTGGCTCAGTTGGTTAAGCGGCTGCCTTCGGCTCAGGTCATGATCCCAGTGTCCTGCAATCGAGTCCCACATCAGGCTCCTTGCTTGGCAGGGAGCCTGCTTCTCCCTCTGCCTCCGCCTGCCTCTCTGTCTGCCTGTGCTCGCTCTCGCTCGCTCTCTCTAACAAATAAATAAATAAAATCTTTAAAAAAATAAAAATAAAAGCTCAGATAAGTGCTCTGAAGGGAAAGAATGTCATTCCATGCAAGCACAGGACAACAGAACCTGACCTAGTCTGGAGATCCAGGGAAGGCTTCCCTGAGAAAGTGGTGGCTGAGCTGAGATGTGAAGAAATAGTGGGATAAAGAGTGGAGAGGAGGACAGATAAAAGAATAGAGAGAGAGGGATCAACATGTTCAAGGATCCTGAAAGAGAGGGTATATTGTCAAAGAAGGAAAGAATAACATGGTAGAGTAAAGACAATGAGGGATAAAGAGCTAACAGGTAAAGCTGGGGAGTTTAGGACAGAGAATATGACCAGGAGCCTTGCAGGCCTGTAAAGGTTTTGGATTTCATCCCCAAAACAGTAAGAAGTCACTGAAGGGTGTGGTGAATTGTGATAAATTCCTGGTCCCCAGGTCGCCAAATATTCTAGCTGTACTTCCTCCAGTGTTCCTCCCTTTGGGCAGACTACACATCCCTCCCTACTGAACTCAGAGAAGACTTTGTGACCACTTTGGCCAATGAGTTATGGGCAGCCATGGTGCTTGTCCCTTCTGGACAGAAGCTTTAAGAGCCAGCACGCAGACCATACTTTCTCTGCAGTCATGTCATTGCCACCATGACCAGCAATGTCCCATACAGAGGCTGCTCCCTCAGCTTGAATTCCAAAGTGAAATTTCCATGGAGCAAAGCTGTGAATGAGCAATAAAGGGCTGTTGTTGAAAGCTAACAAGATTTCTGGGGCTGTTTGTTACGACAGTATTACCTAACATATTCTGACAGATACAAAGGACTTTAGGGGGCCTGAGGGAACATGACCAAATTTGTGTTTTGAAAAGATGAGTAACTACTCTTCAGCAAGTAGACTGAAAAGAAACCAAAGTACATTCTGGAAAACCAGTTAAGCCATTATTACATTAACCCAAGTACAAGACAGCACTAAATTGGACAGTGGTGAACACACAGATACAAAGATGTAGGTATAGCCAAAAGCTATTTAGGAGATAAAATTTTCAGTACTTAGTGATAGATTTGGATTTTCGGTAGGAGATGGGGTGGAGAAATGATGTACTGGGGGTCATGACTATGTTTCTGGCTACATTTCAGATGAACACTGATGGGCTTCTGAAGAAATGGGTAAAAGTAGAGTAGGCCAATACTCAATACTTAAGGCAAGATCATGAGGTTGATGTAGAACAAACCTAACATGAAGCACCTTGGAGGCAGCCACGTGATGTCCAGTGGGCAGCTGGTTAGAACCCAAAGAACTAGCTGGCTAGTGGGCAGCTCTAGAACCCAAAGGCCAGGATATGAACTTAAGAATCACTGGCAGATAGCTGGTGATAATCATGGGCAGTGGTGAGTTGGCTAGGTACAGAGAAAAAAGTTAAAAAATATGTGTGTGTGTGTATATATATATATGTGTAAGAGGGGTTGATTGATTTTAGGATTAAGCATTTAGAAGCTCCAAAATGTGATATCTGGGGACAGACTTACTCTTATTAAGAAGGATTAGCCAGAGAGGAGGAAGGAGAATCTGAAGAAAATGAGGTCTCCAAAGCCATAAGAAAAGACTTTTTCAAAAAGAGTGCAGTAATTCAATGTCAAGGCTCCTCAGAACTCAAGAAAGATGAGGACCAAGAAATCTCCATTGGTTTAACCACATGAATGTCTTTTGCCAAAGCTGTCTGTTACCAGAATGATGTGGCAGAAGTCTGGCTGGTGTGGTGCCACACACAGCCCTCCGGGGCCCTGCTGCCTCCAGCATAAAGACAAGAGTGAAGTAAGGTCTGGGTGCTCTGTGCCTTATTTCTACACATGAGGACCCATGTCTCACATGCAACTTTCCCGGCCAGGAACTCACTAACATTCACTAACATGTTCCCTAGGTATACACAGTAGCATATCCTGCCCACTTTCATCACCCTTAAACAAAAAATTAAACAAAAAATTCTAGCTCCAAACCATAATAAAACCATTATTTATCATCACTTTGGGGTATTTAGGAAAACAGAATTAGCTACAGAGGCCACGATACTCAGTTATGAATCTAAACAGACTCTCAAAAAGTATATTCACATTAATCTAATTAAGAGAAAGTCCCCAAAACCACATGCAGTGCAAAACACACACACACACTTCTCTACTGATTACATATATTCTTACTTTTAAATTAGAGTGGGTTTCGGGGGGTGATGGGAAGATGGAGATGAAGAAAGAATTCTCCCTTATTTTCTTCATTTCTGGTTCAGACTGCTTTTACAGATATTTTGACTATGTATTTCTAGCTTATTCACTTATAAAATTATCTGTTTCTTCTCTTTTTACAAAATTTTTTATCCTATGAATCCTTCTTTTGAACTGTCTCGGATCTGGCCTTTTGTTACTCGCCTACTCCTGCCCCCTCATGTGTCAGCTCCTTGCCCCTCTCCAATTTATTTTGCATAAATACTTGCCTGACAGAACCCTATTCCTAAAATCCTATTTTAATCACTTCTAGCCCTTTCAAGAACTTATAATGGCTCCCTACTTCCCACCACATGAAAAATAGAGTTCTCTACTTAGAACACAACACTTGCCACAATCTATCTCTATTTGACTCATTCAAGTGTTTCAACTCCTCCTCAAAGTACAACCTCCACTTCCCTCGGGCTCTATCAGAACCAGCTCCCAGACTCCGACTCACCTTTCCTCTGTGCTCTGGTACCTGCCTCTCCTTGGGCTGAAATGCCCTCTGCTAGTCTCTTCACAGAACCAAATCTCAGCCATCTTTCAAGTCTCTGTAGGAAAAAAAATCTACATGCAGAAATTGCTTAACTTCTATGAGAAATTTGCTAATTAAAAAACGAATTCTCTGGAGATTTTACAATGCCACCCTCTTTAGACGAATTACCTCACTGAGTACTCAGAATAGCACTTTGAGGTGGGCACCATTTTGAAGATGATCAAAGTAAGGAATCATTCCACCCATGGAAAGCCCCCTCCCACAACGCCTACCCATAATAAGGATTCGATAAATGTTGACCGTTATTATGCCCATTCCAGAGATATAGTAACTTTCCCAAATCACACAACTGTCCGTGAAAGCACTAGAATGCAAACTAGTTTTGGAGCCTACCCTTTGACCTTACCAAGTAGCATGGCTATGTTGCTGAGCTTTCCTCAGCCATGACAGTTGGCTCTCTATGATTTGTGCTCTCTGAATTCCTTAACAGGAGAAGTGTCTATACTATTCTGTTTATACTCAATGGCTACCTTAGACTTACTCTTCCCTCAGTATGTCTTATCTCAGGCTGCCCAAGAGTAAAGCCTACCGATGTGCAGATAGATCCTTAACAAGCATTTCTTGAGGAGGAGAGGGAGCTGGCTCATAGTGTACCTTCATCGTGTTGGCTGACTTCGGTGGTGTAAATATTCCTACCATGATCAATTTCAAGATATCAAAACAAAGCCAACCAATCCATAAAATTGCTAAAATGCTTAACCATTGGTCTTGCAAGTTGGGGCAAACAGGCTGCCGCACACTACTGTCTTAAGAATTAGATATTACAGGGATGCCTGGGTGGCTCAGTTGGTTAAGCAGCTGCCTTCGGCTCAGGTCATGATCCCAGTGTCCTGGGATCGAGTCCCACATCGGGCTCCTTGCTCAGCAGGGAGCCTGCTTCTGCCTCTGCTTCTGCCTCTGCCTCTGCCTGCCACTCTGTCTGCCTGAGCTTGTGCGCTCTCTCTCTCTCTCTCTCTCTCTCAAATAAATAAATAAATAAAATCTTGAAAAAAATTAAAAAAAAAGAATTAGATATTACACTGTATTCTCTCATCTTTCCTAGTACAAAGCTTACTAGGGAGTGATTAGGGTACATGACAACACATCTGGAGCTTCTGATCCGAGGTTGCAAGTTACATATAAACATTTACTTAGCCTCCTTCCCAAAGTCCCATTGAAAAGAGGATACACAAAAACTAATGCTTCCATAATAATCCTTACACAAGTAAAGGTGCCAACGGCCAATTAGAAAAGTTTACAGATTCACAAAAGACAAGAAAGCAGAGGAACTCCTATTGATGGATAAGCCAAAGGAAACCACAAATGGAAACTGGCACCAGTGAGGGTGGCTATGGAAATGGCAGCCATTCTTCCCAGGGAGACTCAACAGGTATGGAGAGCTTACGTGGACAGTAGAGCAAATAATCAGGGTGACTCATTAAAGGTGGAAAAAGAGCTGAGCCAGTTTGCCCCCTCCTTTTTCTGCATATTGTGAGCATTGTGTCCCCAGCTACAGGTCTCAGACTTGCTTCCTAAACTAAGTGCAGTGTTTCTCTGGGAAGGACCCCCAGCGTGGATATTTGAGGCAGGAGAAATAGAGTGGAGCCTCTGTTAGCTGAACTTCCAAATGGACTCCGAGGGGAAAAGTAGTGCAGCTTTAGCGGCCCCACTAAAGTCAAATCTGCTCTCTCATATCAAAGACTCAGTATCTGTTCAGTGAATGAATGAATGACTCTTCTAGCTTGGAGACAAATGAATGATACTTCAAGCGACACAACAGCCTAAGCAAGTGCATACAAATTCTGGGCTTAAAACTAATAAAAATGTGTTTTAGCAGCCAAGTTGGAGAAGAGGAGGAAGGAAATCTCCAAGTGACACAAAGAAAGAGAAACATCAAAGACAAGGCTTTAAGCACCAGTTGCACAGTCCATGTCCTCTGCAGTGGGTGTGGGTGTGTGTGTGTGTGACCATGAGATAGAGCTTTAGTCAATATGACATAAGCAACGGACAAGGGAATTCTGGGAAAGCTGGTCTTTCCTGATCAGGGGGCCATCCCTTCCTCCTTGTTTCTTCTCCCTTGTCCTGCCTGGACCATGACTTGTGAGGCTTGAAATGGAACAGCCAACATGCCAGGAGAAACAAGGAGAAGTACAGAAACTACTCCTTGAGGATGGAGGGACAGGAAGATAGAGGGAGCTTGAGGAAAAAGATAAGGCTCCAAGTACTTCCAACCTTCCTGTTGTGTTGGAAAAATAAAACTCTTCCGTGCTAGGTTGCTATAACCAGGTCTTGGTTAAATGACACATTGTAGGTCTGGAAAATTGGATGGAAGAAAAATACCTTTGAGAATGAAAAATCCAGGCCTGAGATAAATAAATGTGTGTAGGGGGTCTAAACTTATACTCCTTGCTTGACCCAGGAATCCTAATTGAGAAATTAAGTTAAATAAAAAATTAAGCCAAGATATTTGAAATCTCTAGAGTCCCAGCAGTAAAAATAAGCACTCATTCCACGGGAACACTACCGCATCTCCAAGGGAAGGGAAAGAATTAAAGATAAGTCCATAGTTAAAAATGACAAGGTCCATGAAAGAATATGCTACCATGGGATGAATCAACAGATAGAGCAGAGGAAAGAATCAGCACTGTGAGAACTGATGAGAAAAGAACACCCTGAAAGGGACCATGAAATAAGTATAACATGACTGAAGATATAAACAAAGGCACAGAAACCATAATGAAAAAAAAAAGACCAAAAACAACAACAACAACAAAAACACCCAAAACATTGAAAAAAAAAACCAAAATTGAGTGTCTGTAAATGAAAAACATAGTCACTGAAATTAAAAATTCAATGAACAGGGTAAGGTATCTGGGTGGCTCAGTCTGTTAGGCATCCAACTTTCAGTTTGGGCAGGTCATGATCACGTGGGTTATAGGATGGAGCCCCGAGTCAGGCTCTATGCTCCAGGGGGCAGTCTGCTTGAAGAGTCTCTCCCTTTGGCCCTCCTCCCACTCTCTCTCTCTTTCTTAAATCAATAAATAAACAAATAAATCTTTAAAAAAATCCTCAGTGAACAGGATAATGAATAGTTCAGACAAATGTGAACAAAGAATCCATAAATCAGAAAACAAATTTGAGGAAACTTCTACAAATGTAGGACAGAGAAACTATGAAATTGTAGTTAAGAGCCATTGAAAATAGATTGAGAAGGTTGAATATATATCAAATGTAAATGCCCGACAGAACAAAGGGCAGAAAAGGGAGAAGAGATGATATTTAAAAAAGCAACACCTGAGGGGCACCTGGGTTGGTTAACTGTTTGCCTTCAGCTCAGGTCATGTGATTCCAGGGTCCTGGGATCAAATCTTGCATTGGCCTCCCTGCTGAGCTTCTCCCTCTCTGTCTGCTGCTCCCCCTGCTTCTTGTGTTCTTTCAGTCAAATAAATAAATAAAAGTCTTTTTTAAAATGCTTAAAAAAAAAAAAAAACCACCTGGGAATTTGCCAGAACTAAATAAAACATAAATGAGTCTTCAGATTTCAGAAGCATACAAACACCTTAGCTTTACAGAGAGAAAAACCTTTAAAAAGCAAACATTCTAAAAACAAAGAAAACAAAAAGCAAAATCATTCAATTGGACCATCATGAAATTTGTCATCAGTCACCACAGATATCTGTGGGAAATGAATGATGTCTTGATGCTGCATGGGGGAAAGAATTCTCATCCTAGAATTCTATACCCAACTAAATTTTTATTCTAGGCTGAAAACGACAGACATTTCAAACCAACAAAGTTTGAGAATTTACCAGTCAGTGACTCTTTATAAAAGAAAGACTCTTTTTTTTTTTTAAAGATTTTATTTATTTATTTGACAGAGAGAGACACATCAAGAGAGGGAATACAAGCAGAAGGAGTGGGAGAGGGAGAAACAGGCTTCCCACCAAGCAGGGAGCCTGATGCAGGGATTGAGCCCTGTTTTGTTTAGTTTTTAGAACGTTTGCTTTTCAAAGGTTTTTCTCGGGGCACCTGGGTGGCTCAGTGGGTTAAAGCTTCTGCCTTCGGCTCAGGTCATGATCTCAGGGTCCTGGGATCAAGCCCCGAATTGAGCTCTCTGCTCAGCAGGGAGCCTGCTTCCTCCTCTCTCTCTGCCTGCCTCTCTGCCTACTTGTGATCTCTCTCTGTTAAATAAATAAATAAATAAATATCTTTAAAAAACCAGTCATGTTGAGTAATACACATATTCATACTTTATATGAGTATAAATATATATTTTAAAACATGAAACAAGATGAAATATTGCTAATGGACATATATATGAACAAAAAGTAGAAAAACAAGGATAGGAAAGAGAGTCACGAATTTCAGAATCATGGCTACCTCCAGAGGGGATGGAGACTAGGACTGAGAACAGGTCCAAAGGGACTTCCACTTACCTTCGTGTGTTTGGTTCTGTTTTTTCTATACTGTGAAAGAAACAAAGCAAAGAGAGAGAGAGAGAGAAGGAAGGAAGGAAGAAAAATGCCGAGCTATTTGATGCAAGATAATTCTACACAAAGAAGCAGCACACAAAGTGTCCCCTCCAGCACTGGCTGGCTCAGTCAGAAGAGTGTCTGACCCTTGATGTTGGGGTCGAGAGTTTGGTCCCCCCATTGGCTGTAGGGATTATTCAATAAAAATAAAACTTAGGGGTGCTGGGGTGTCTCAGTCAGTTGAGCATTTCGCTTCTGCTCAGGTCATGGTCTTGGGGTCCCGGGACGGAGCCCTACATCATTGGGGCTCTCCGCTCAGTGAGGAATCTGCTTGTCCCTCTCCCTCTGCCCTTCCCCTGCCCACGCTCTCTCTCTTAAATAAATAAAATCTTTAAAAAATAATAAAATAAAATAAAACTTTTTAAAAAAGTGCCCTGTCAACAAATTAACATGTACAGAGAAACAGATACAGCATGAGCAAGCAGGATAAGCCCTGTGAAGAGTGGTGTAAGAATGGTTTGCCCTCAGCTACTGTATTGGCATTATTAGCATTCTACTTGCAGAAATCTGCTGGGAGAGAAAACCGCTTTAACTTGCACAGTAGAAGACTGACAGTAGAGTGAAGGAAAGGTCACGTGACTCTAAGGATTTTTTTTTTTAAACATTTGATAGAGGTTAGTATACATACTATAGAAGATCCTGTTTCCTCACAATATTTACAAATAAAGATAATGTGAATGATAAAATCTCTTTCTGCTGGCAAAATGGCGCACTATATACCGCTGGTTCTCCAACATTGTAGGTAAGCAAGCATCTGGGTGAAAAACTGCAAATATTAAAATCCCTTTTGGGATGGTTCCAGTTTGAAGAGTCTCTGGCTTGGAAGTCTCCTCCACCCACTGCTGTTTGCCTCACTTCTGGGGGCTTCAGGGTAAAGAGGAGAAGGGGGAGATAGAGGAGGGGGAGGAGGGGCATGGGAGATCAGATGTAAAACTGTGCAAACCACTCATCTACTTTACTTACTTCTTCCCTTTCTCAGGAAGAATTGGACACGAAGAGAATTGGAATAAATTTCAGATGTGACAGCTTTCTACATTTCTTCGGCGCACAATTTTCCAGAGAGTGGGCCGCCCTTATCTAGGCCAGACTTAAGAGAAAGTGGGATTTAATTACATCTCATCCAATGCAAGCTGGCCATGGGGACAGTATCGGTGGGAAAAGTTTGTTCATATTTATTGTTAAGTTTATGGCAACTAAAAATAAAGCTCTGCTCTTCTGTCTTCTCAAAGTGATGACAAAGATTTTCACCTAAATACCAAGACCACTGGACATGACATCTCAAGCCAGTCCAGCACTGACCCCAGAAGGATCCCATGAACACCTCAAGGACTACCAGACAATGTGATCTCTGCCACTCCAGCTGAAAGGGTGATTCTGAAATGTTACCTTCTCCCCAATTCTCTTTTTTCAATTGGCGTATAATGTACATATTATAAAATACACATATTTTACATATATAATTTTAACTAAATAATTATAATTATACAAATACAAATGCACTGTTTTAAGTATATAAAATATATACATAATTTTGATGAAACTGTACATCCATCCCAATCACAATACAATATGAAGTCATTCTTTAAGGAAACATATTATCTGAATAGATCCAATAGCAAAGAAACACAATAGCTTCTATTTCTAAATATCTTGCATTTGCAATCTTAGACCCAGCATCCAAGACGTGAAGATAATGAGATATGGGGTAGTAAATAGTATATTTTGCCCCATCTATAGGAAGAGTTCCCACTTTCCATAGTCATTTAGATAAGAAACAGAAAATGCTATAAATCACTGCAAAGTGATTTCTACTTTAAAGCACAAATCTTAACAATTTGTATGCTGAAAAGTGATTAATCATACTTTATTTTCTTTTCAAAATTTCATACCCTGCCTCATGAATAAGCCAATACACCTTATCTTCTGTCCTATCTGAAAAATCTGGATTAACAGCCAAGGCCGAATTCCATTCTAGCAACAGGGTACCTAGCTACAAATAATTCTCTTGAAGTCCAAGAAAAACAACAACAAATACAAGAACACCTAACTCTGAAGTTCCTTTATTTTGGTTTAAACCTCTCTTAACAGGCTCTGTTCAAGTCTTTGGAGCATTATTAAATGATCCTACTATTGATTTTCTGCACTTAGTACTGGTGGAATGGAGTGACTTGAAGCCCTAATGACTGAAGTCCACTCACTGTCTAAAGGACAGGTACAAAGGCAGATGTACTTGGAACTCATTCCTCCAACCATCCTCATAACTTAGACTTCAGCGCGTGGAAATAGGACAGGTGGGAAATAGGACACGGAACCCAACTCATCTCTCTTACTTAAATATAGCACTGCTTCTATTTCTGTTACTTATCTTGGGAAATTTCATAAGTATTGGTATATTTTGCTATTCAGAATGAAGCCATATGTTTCATTTCTACCTTTGAAATCTGAATTTCTAAGCAATCGTTTTTAGAAAAGCACTCCTCTATTTTCAGCTTCATTCTCCATGGGCCATTTATTTGTGATGTCGAGCCGTTGAGTAACTAGAGGTTACAATAAGAATTTGTCATGCCAGAGTCCATCTTTAAAAAGAAAAGCTTTTAAGACAAACACACCAATTTTTTACAGGAGTAGAAGAAATGAACAGGCATTTCACATAAAAGGTGGGGGGTGGTCTCCTAAGTTCAACCTCATAAATAATCAGGAAAATGCACATTAAAACCACAATGAGACACCATTTCACACCCCATCAGATTAGCAAAAATTTGTAGTCTTACAATACCAAGTGTTGATAAGGATGTAGCAGCAGAGAAACTCTCATACAAATTGGTAAGAGCGGGGAGGTGTCTTTAGGCGTGATATGTCAGTTATATGTATATTATGATATACGTATGTATATGTGATACGTGATACGTATGTTAATTATTGAAGCTCTCTTTATGTCAGTTTATCTGTGAAATGGGAGTAAGGATGGTATGTAGTTGCTAGAGGTGTGAGCATTTCGTGTGGTCATTCATGAGAAATCCTGAAAGTAGGCGCTGCCGTGACATAAGCCTTCAACAAATGTCAGTGATTACCTCCGTGAGCTCCATTTTGCAGATGATGTACGTTGAGACTCAAGGGGGAAGCAACTTGTCCGGTCGCATCTACCGCCGGTTGCGGCTGCGGGGAAGCTCTCCCACCAATCAGCAGAGACACCCGCACTGCAGCTCCGGGACAGCAAACACTTGAGCAGCCTAAATGCCCGCCCACCGTGGACGGGCTCGCTAAATAATGCTGGCTTGGTTTGGGGGTGGGGGGTTGGGGGGGCGGTTATTTATTTATTTAGAGTGTGCACGTGCACACACCAAAGTGGGAAGGGGGGAAGGACAGAGGGAGATTGAGAATCTCAAACTGACTCTGCACTGAGCTCTGCAGCCCAATGTAGGACTCAATCTCATGACCTTAGATCATAACCTGAGCGGAAATCAAGAGTCAGACGCTTAACGGACCGAGCCACACAGGCGCCCCAATAATGCTACATTTCTGTACCAGAAGGCTATACAGCCAGGGAGAGGAAAAAGATGTATTAACATGAAGAGTATAAAAAAGTTAAAATGAGGGGCGCCTGGGTGGCTCAGTGGGTTAAGCCTCTGCCTTCAGCTCAGGTCATGATCTCAGGGTCCTGGGATCAAGTCCCACATCGGGCCCTCTGCTCAGTGGGGAGCCTGCTTCCTCCTCTCTCTCTGCCTGCCTCTCTGCCTACTTGTGATCTCTGTCTGTCAAATAAATAAATAAAATCTTTTTAAAGATTAAATTAATCTAATTAATTAAATTAATTCAAGGGTTTTATTTTATCCTTAAAGATTTTAGCTGGTACAGCAACAAGACTGATAAGCCATAAAAACTACCATAAAAAACAAACAAAAAAATTTTTGTTTGTACCACTTTGTACTTCAGCACGACACTTGTTAAGATCAGGGATGTACTCCCAAAATGTTTAACACATGAATAGTTACATAAGCCAAAAACTTATTCCTACAATGAACTAATTGACAGCCATTAAGATCAGGTTTTAAATGAATATTTAGTGACATGGTGAAATGCTCACTATATAAACTTTAAAAATATAGGATTCCCAAACTTTAAATATATACAAATATATATATGCAAATATATGCATTTGCATCCATACATGTATATGTACATACATCTATGTATCTATAAGGTACTTGTGTATGTATATACATATTTAATATATATATCACAAAACTTGAAAGTTTATACACCAAAATAAATCTTTTCTATTTTTTAAAGATTTTATTTTATTTTATTTATTTATTTTTAAGCAGGCTCCACACCCAAAGTAGGGGTTGAACTCACAACCCCCAAGATCAAGAGTTGCATGCTCTCGACCCACTGAGCCGGCCAGGTGCCTGTAAAATTCACCTTTTTTTTTTTCAAAGTTAGAAGTGGTTTTCTTTGAATGGGGAGATGGAAAATGATTTTTTCCTTTTTTTTCTTCTCATCTATAATCTGTATTTTCCACAGTGAAAATGTACAAGTGGGGACTCTGGAGGGTAATTAGGCATCTAATATAGTCAGAGATTGCCCATGTACAGACCTGAAACATTTCCACGCCTGGGTGAAACTCTTCACCTGTGCTCAAGAAGACATTTACAAGAAGGTTCATAGCAACATTGCTTCTAATAGAGAAAAAGTAGAAACACCCCACATCCATCCACAGAAGCATCAATATGTACCTGGTGAATATCTAGGTAGCAGTTAAAAAGAAGGAAACAGAGATACAATAATCAAGGTGGGTCTATCACAAAAATAGAACGTGGAGTGATATACCTGAAAATGGTAGGTGGAGTAGGATACTATTTACAAAAGGATTAAATACACACAAAATAACATTAAGTATGTTTACTTCTATATTACTTATGTATATATGCATATGTAGGGAAAAAAAATTTTTTTAGATTTTATTTATTTATTTGACAGACAGAGATCACAAGCAGGCAGAGAAAGAGGAGGGAGCAGGCTCCCTGCTGAGCAGAGAGCCCGATGTGGGGCTGGATCCCAGGACTCTGGGATCATGACCCGAGCCGAAAGCAGATGCCTTAACCCACTGAGCCACCCAGGTGCCCCGGAAAAATATTTTTAATACATGGGAATGTTAAAACACCAAATGCTGGGTAAAGGTTATCTGTGGAATGTGAGGAAGGGAAATGAGATGGGGGGGAACATACACCTGGTAGGGCAGGGAGCAGACTCTAAGCACAGCTGTAATGCTTTATCTCTTGGACTGAGTAGTAGAGTACAGGGGTTGGTTCTTACACAACTCTCTGCGGGCGTTTGTGTGTGTGTGTGTGTGTGTGTATGCCTGAAATGTTTCAGAATTAAATAGTCCTCACATAACGAAAGAAAAATTTTAAATCGTTTATTTCTAGAAATGCAATTATTTGGAGGTGCAATCATGGACATTTACACTAATTTAGTGTGTGTGTGTGTGTGTGTTTGTGTGCGTGTGTGTGTGTGTGTGTGTGTGTGTGTGGCATTGGCAGGGGGTGGGGATTCCAGTTGGGCTGACTTTTAAAAATATTTTTACATCTTTATTTTGGCAAAAACAAGATTTCCAAACCAGAACATTTAATTCCTGCGAAAACAGAAACGATTTTTAATGAGAATATTTGATTATAATTATTACCCAATTTCGTTTAATACCCCAACTCTATTGGGAGAAAAAACCTAAAACATACGCCCCTCCCGTCCCTAAAACCTACATGTTTAAAAGCAGGGGGTAAAGAAAGACCAAATCTGGGACGCCTGGGTGACTCAGTCGGTTGGGCCTCTGCCTCCGGCTCAGGTCATGATCCCGGGGGTTCTGGGACCGAGTCCCGCGTAGGGGCTGCTTGTCCGGCAGGGAGCCTGCTTCTCTCTCTGCCTCTGCCTGCCACTCCGCCTGCCTGTGCTCTCTCTGACAAATAAATAAATAAATAATAAATAATCAATCTTTATTAAAAGAAAAAAAAAAAGACCGAATCTGTAGAAAGCTGTAGTCCTTTTATTCTTCCAACCCTAGACGTAGGGGAAACTCCGTGGCTCAGAGCAGGCCCTGGATGACTAAAGCCACACTTCCAGCCCTGCTGAAGCCCATCATCCCAACCCTGGCCGACTTTGTCAGAGGGCAGAATGACACATTTGCACATGGTTAAACGGTTTCGTCAGTGAAATAGACTTAAACTAGCTTTAGAAGAAGGAAAAGAAAACATTCAGTGCATTCCACCTTTTCCCTTAAGTATACTGTACCTTCCAGTTATGCTGCATTTTGCATGCCTCAGAGCTCCGAAACACTATTTAAATTGTGCACATAAATCATTTCATCCCCGGTGAAATCAGCCATCTCCTCCAGGAGTAATAAGGGTGACCTGTCCCGAGTGACTACACCCTGGGGTGAGGCCCCGGCTCGGCCAAAATCAAAGGCGGGTAAACCCAAGGGGCCCACGTTCTGTCTTCATGGCTGGAAAGTCTGGGGAAGTTCTCGTCTTTTCTTGTATCCATCCACCACAAATTTGGGTTAAAAGCTCTCGTTTGAAACACTGGGAAATTCTACCTCCCGACCATATGATCTCAGCAGTTCCAGAGTGTGGGAAATGTGGGGTTACAAGAGCGGAAAGGATCCTCACAAAAAGGCGGGCTGGGGGAGAAACTCCGAAGAGTGGCTCTGGAAAAGGTTACACGACCCAGAAATTAACAAAGATGTAAGTGAGGGGGTGGGTGTCCGTGTGTTCCCAGCAAAAAAAAAAAAAAAAAAAAAAAAA